>JAODAL010002031.1:0-208800 GCA_025379985.1 Phyllomedusa bahiana
CCCTAGAAAAATAGATAGACAAGCGTATTAAAATGGTTGTTACAAAAGATTAATAAAAGATATAAGATAAATGAAAAAAAAAGATCGGGAGACATAAATAGAATACATTATGAGTTAATTGTCTAAATTAAGACACATGAAATTGTGCGGAAAATATGGTGTTGTTCAAAGCGACCAAACTTATTCCATATTTAGCTTCTTGCTGTACATTTAATTTCTATGTTGATGTCACTTACAACAATAGCTGTAATTAAATGACTGTCCTAGTGGCAATGATAGAATAAAGTCAATTCAGCAAATGTCCGGCCTTGTATCTTAGCTGTCAAGATAAGGTGTTAAACTAATTAAATGTGTGATAACGTCTTTGTATCAATTACTTGTCAATCCAGTGACAGCTATTATAATTCCCGGACAGGAGAGATGCAGAAGTACAGCTAGACTAGAGAAGAACACCCAGAAGGGGAAACGGTGGGGTGTCCTATTAACCCATGAGGGTTCAATGTATTTATCTGTTGATCTAGAAAAGAGTGACTGCATCCATTAGAGGAAAAGGGGAGGTTAGTGGAAAGTGTATCCATATACAGAGCTGCTAAAATTGACCCCCAAAAGTTTACACGTGGAGATTTATTAAGTAAATTAATTCCCCTTTTAGAGCTAATGTGTTTGGTGAACTTGCACCAATGCCACACTCCTCCCCAATCACTGCAAGCTAATTGATAGAAACCAGAATAGTAATTCCAGTAGTAAATCATCACAAAAAATTGAGACAGGTCTAATACAGAAGAGTCATCGAAAGCTGATGTAAAATTGGATGCTATCCATGTCTGCACTTTTGAACTGTAGTGTGAATAACCCTAGAAGCTATATCAGATAATTGACCCCCTATTGATGTGTATGTTCATTAGACACCCAGACATTCTTGTCCTGGGAAAGAGGGGCTTATTAAAGTAGCAGTAGGGTTCATAAAGTAAAGATGGTTTGTTCAATTGATGCCAGTCAATAGCACCCAGCATGTCCATTTAAAAGAGGCATATGCTAAGAGCAGGGGGTCTGTGCCCGCAGTGACTGGATACATTGGCCAACTTTGCAGCAGCACAGTTGGGGACAGAATTTACAACCTCTGTAGACAGGCCGTGAAATCTCCTCTGTCAAAGCTAAATGGGGAGGTTTTATACACCCATTTCAGCCTCAGCTTGTTAAATGAGCACATCTGTCAGCTGAACAGAGACTCTCAAAGGCCTTTCGGGCTGGTTTTCCAACTCTAGTAGGCATACTCCACAAATCAATGTCTTATTCCATTTCAGACACATCATATCCAAGCTCTACATCCGCCGCAATATACATACACCTTCATGGTGCTCTTCTGTGGGAGAATTGAGCGCAGTCATAGTGTGAGCAGACCTCTCACTTAATTCAGGTTTATGAAATATTAATTCTGCTGGGCAGGCAGCATTAAAACCTGAGCAGCCATGCAGTGGACATGTTTCATAAGTAGGGAAAATTAAAAGAGAAGCCTTGTTAAACTGTTCAATTGAGTGACACAAATGAATGAGGCTATGGAGAATGGCAAGGCTCATAAATAAAAGCCTCATGGAGACCCTTAGAGGGAAGTTACACATGGCAGATTCTACAACAGTCTCATCCTCCTACATGGTTCTGGGAAGCTATGCACATGCTGAAAAAATCATGCTATTCAAATGTAAGAGAGGTTTTGCAACTGCAAAAATGTCTAGAAGAAATCTACCTTACACCTTTTTACAAACAAAAATCCTACCATTTCTAAAATGCAGCTTCCAATAATGTTGCTTATTACCGTGGGATCCAGGACAATGTGAACAAATATACCGGGTCCAGGTATACTGTCAAACACCTTTCCCTTGGTGGGGTACCCATCCTGACAAGAGTGACCTGCCTACCTACCCACCGAGGATCATAAAGAGACTGCTTTAAGCGTCCGGGTGAGTTTTCAACATTTTTTGGATACACTTTTCAATTATTAAACATAGGGTAAAAGTGAGGAGTGTTAAGGGGTATTCCTTTAGGGTCACTTTTGTCAGGGCAGGTACCCCGCCAAGGGAAAGGGTAGGCCCTGTTCGATATAGGAAAAGTATACCCAGACCCAGTTTATTCATTGATATTATCCTGGATCCCACGGTGATAAGAAACACTATTGTAAGTTGCAATATATACATTGTCTAATGGATCAACACTGATGGAGACCAGGAACGGGCCTATGGGAGGTGGTGAGTTATATACAAACCACTGTATGCTATGTCTATTGTTAGGTTTTGGATATGTTAATTTTAATAGAAAATTATTAAAGGTTACATTTTAGAAAGAGTAGTATTTTTGTTTTTGGAAAAGTGATTAGATATTTGGTCCCCCTAATATACTGTCTTGTTTTTGAGTAGCGGATAACATACCTTACACTCCTACCTCCTACTTCATACTACTACTCCTATCTTACACTCCATTGGGGACATGCATGAAAACTGTCTGAGTCTTTCTTTGTTGCCCATAGCAGCCAATCACAATTCCCCTTTTATTTTTCAGCGCACTATATGAAATGAAAGGGGATCTCTGATTGGTTGCTATGGTTAACAAGCAAAGTATGTTCCCCCATGTGTTAACATACCTAGCACTCCTTACAAACAGCGGACATAGCCCTATTGCGCATAGTGCATTATATTCTGAATATATAAAAGGCGATTCATATTAGAGAAAAGTTGTCCAGACCCACTGACTTTCTAAAATGTATAAGGCCTTCCAACTCTCCCCCAAAATTTGATGTTAGGGGCGAGAAAATGATTGGGCATGCTGTATTTCAACGCCTGATTGTTATGTTTTCTCTAGACTCTGCACAGAGACTTTTGGGGCACGTTCTCAGGATAAGTGCAGGTCCCAGAACTGGGTCCAGGACCTTTTAGACATTTATAATATATCCTATCACTATGCCATACATTTTTGAAATGGGAACACATCTTTAACATGTGGCTCTATTACTACAGAAAGAATTCCTCTGCCTGTTACAGAATTAACTGCCTTACGGCTCATTTCTTTAGCCACAAGAAGGATTAGATGTAAATCTATAGGCCTTTACTTTGTACTTGCCCTCCATTTAGGATGCACTCATGGCATTGCCTAAAAAACTATTTTAAAAAGCTGCGCTGTGTGAACCTACATTTTACTGCCCTGACTGTAGTAGTAACACAGTAATCAGTCATTTAAAGGGAATGTGACATGTGTAATATTATCATATGATCAGAATATAGTATCATTATAATTCTCCGGTTATTGTTGCATCTTTCACCATGCTTTATACTGCAGCACTTGCTGTCCAGATCAGCTGTTGCGAATAAGGAAATACCTCAGTAATATGTCACCACATGGGGAGTAGAATAGTAATAAGCTACAAAGCCACAAATAAGGAAACCAAGATTTTCAGGTAAAGGCTATTAAGCTTTAAGATAGGGGAATCCGGGCATCTTCTCTGAATGGTTTACAGTTCCCTAAGACTTTTCTGTCTTGGAAGAAAATGTATCTACAAAAAGAAACCATTGTGGACAAACACAATTGTAGAGAAACAGCAACAAGCATCCCACTGTCCAAATACCATGGTAAGACAGCACCTGCTGAGTACCAGGCAGTGCCTGTGGAATCCACACTTATTCCTGTGTGTAGTTAAATATTTAAGAGTATAAGAAACTATGGAGGGGGTGTAGTAGCGTAGGTGTAATCCAAGATGAAGCGCTTAAACCTTTCTACTTCTCAGTATGCAAGATGATCTAGGACTAAGCTTGGTTTTTCAACCTTCACTTTGTGCAAGAACAGAATTTTCTACAATTACCTAAATTTGTTATTGTATCAAATAAAACAGTAACAGCAGAATATATCAAGGCTATGTACACCCCCACAACCCATGTCATTTAAGTGTTAAATGTATCTAAAATAAAAAATAAAGCAGCTTTGCAAATACTCTTGAGTAACAAAATACCCTAATTTTACCTGTGCATCTCCATGGTAACAGACTACAACAAACGCAGTCTGTAGTCTGGCTTTGCAGTCATTTTTTTATTTCATTTGCGATGCTTTTCCACTGTCTGTAAGCCAGCAAGTAGAGGGGACAGATGAACTGGGCAAAAGCAAGCGATTCACCGCTCACTGCAAATGGGGACTAGGAACTCAATTATTTTGGGATTCTTGGTCAAACCCCACTGGTCATATTACTATGACATATCTTAAGAAATGTTCTATCCCCATTTGTGTTTTTTTTCCCCAATGTTTTGGGGGGTATATTAATGCTGTTTTAAATGTACGCATATATCTAGACAAGAGAGGCAGCAGATGCACCAAATTTATTACTGCGGCTCATGCTGTATCCTAGATTTACCACATCTTGCTAGATGCCATCAGTTTGCTTACTTGGCACACATTGCTAATAGATATGGCACAATGTATGACTCCACTTAGCCACGCCCCTATTTTTATACACAAATGGCACTGGCATACTCTTCAGCCGTGTACAGAGATTGTCATCATGTACATTCATCCCTGTCCCCATTGTGGCTTACAACCTGAATTTCACATTAACCTATCTGTATTTTTTTGAAGTAGGAGGAAACTCATGTTAACACAGGAGGAACATACAAACTCCATCCAGATGGATGGAACCCAGGACTGCAAGATAACAGTGCTAACCACGGAGCCACCATGCTGCCCTCAATGGTGTCATCAAAAAATAAATGTGGCACATGGTATGTGCTCTAGTTTTTTGCTGCAACTGGAGCCAGAATTCTGGTGCAGTTTGCCTAGTAAATCTCCCCGTATACATTAATAAGACTACAACTGTATGCCAAGTGTCAGACAGCTCTGTCATGAAAGGTGAACAGTTACATAAAGCTGGCATTGATTGAACAGATTGTTTTTTTTTCTCTTAAAGGGGTTGTCTCACTACAAGGATTGCTTTTTATGTTAAAGATCTTGCAAAAACAAGTCACTTTCCAATATATGTCCATTAACAGTGTCCTACCTATTCTGAGATATCCCCTCTTGTATGGGCTGCATCAGCTCCTGTGGTTGCTATAGCTACAGACCTGTTTGATCTCTCCTGATAGGCTGCCAGTGCTGGTCGCTATAGCTACAGACCTGGCTTCTACTGCAGCCTAGTAGAAGCCAGTAAACACGTCCCTGAATTCAAAGTGAAACCAAGAAAACAGGACTGTGGTAACATGAATCAATGTAGTGAGACAACCCCTTTAAGCCAGCTCCATACTGTACAAATATGTACCCTTAAATTTAGCAAAGCAATTCATATTTACTAGAAGCAGTGTACATTAAAGTGAACCTGTCAGCTGGTTTATGCTGTCCTATCTGAGAGCAGGATATGATAGAGGAAAAGAAGCTGAGCTGTGATATATAATTTTATGTGATTTGATGCTGAATGTTTGAGTAAAAAGCTGAGAAAATCCTGACAGGATTCCTTAAGAGAGTGAAAGTATTACTGACTCTGCCTATATGCAGTGATTGACAGCTTTCCCCATAATATTGTGTGTACAGAGCAAACTGTCAATCACTGTATGTGGGTGGGGTCAGCAGGACTTTTAATTTCTCTTTTAGAAATCCTGGCAGATTTCTCTGTTTTTTACTCACAAATTCAGCTTCAAATTTCAGTATATAAACCTCTATATCACAGCTCAGCTTCTCTCCCTCTATCATATCCTGCTCTAGGATAGGGCAGCAAAGATCACCTGACAGGTTCACTTTTATTTGTGAGAGCGTCCAATAACAGAGATTACAAGGAGGCCTCCTTCTGGTGTTGTTAACTCCAAACTACTGGGAGAAGAAGATGTGGTACTTGTTTGCCCACCATACCTTTGCATTAATTCCCTACTCCCTTGTTTGTAGGGCTTATAGAAAGGATATTGGCACAGATTTTCAGCATCCTTTAAATAATGAATGCATGAAATCGGGTCTGGGCACTTCTCTTTAGGGGTCCCATAGTAGCTGCATTTGCTGCTTTTATGCTACGTATCCCTCTGTTTATTAGACATATCCACTAAACATATATCCAGCATATACTGTATACCTTGCCCAGCAATAATGAACAGGACAATGTGTTTGTATGCACTTCACTGCAACGCATTGTATCTGCTCGGATAAAGTCGGTGAATGTGGCTATGCGTTTTGTCCGTACAGAATGTCTTGGTTTGATCTGTACAGCCATGAAATACCTACAGTAAATGTTATCCGCGCATAACCTGCAATGAAGGGGTAAATGGCCTCAGATCAGTAGAACTGATCGTATGGAAGGAGCTGGGAGCTTTCATGAAGCCTTAATAAAAATTGATCTTTTTTTCTTCCTTTTTTGCAGCAGTTAGAAAATAGGCTTGTAGCTCAGCTGTTATATTGGGAGAAGTCTATGGGAGTAAATGACAGATGGAATCATAAACACGTTTGATCTTGGAATCATGCTTTGCCAAATATTAAGCACAGGCCTGCAATCCCTTTTTACGGGGCCTGGGGTTATGATATATGACATGTCCAAACTTTAAAATAAGGACATTACCAGAGAAAATGATTGCAATAATTTTTCTAAGTATAAACGTTGATTATTTTTCGATTTTCATTCAGAACATATTTTGGAGCAAATGGCATTTGGCACAGTGCTATAAGAAGGGGGGTGGGAGGGGGAAGGGAAGCAGGGGGGAGGAGGGCTTTTTTAAAAAAAAGCCTGAGCCCTAGAGGTGTACAATTTATGTAATCTGTGCTTGGAAAATGAATTGGGTAATTTATTGTAAAACAGAAAGTCCTAAAGATTGGATCAGCATTGCCTACCCTGACTCCCCCTATCCATCAAGTTCCAATTAACAGGCCAGCCAGAGAGGCCTTTAATGGCTTTCCAATCTAGTTGCCTGATAAACCCATCAATTCCTCTGGGAGAAATTAAGAAAATCGACCGGCCTTTGGCGTTGTAGTGTCATTCCTTTCTGCAACTATATGTCAAATTAAAAACACAATTAAAATTTAAACTGTTTCAATCAGGGGCTGCCCTCCAACCTATGTTTCACTTAATAGAAGTTTGATGAAAATCTGATGCTTGTTCTCTATCAACAGGAAGCTCAGAAGAAGCCAGAGGAAGCTCCCACGCTGCAAGTCCTGCCCTGGACAGGGAGATACAGGGCAGAGATTATCACAATGCTATATAATGGCTTAGCAGGAGGTACGAGATGGCAAAGAATTGGAACTGCAACGGGCAACGAAGGGGTTAAACTCCATCCTGTCACATTGATTTGAATGAATGTCCACTAATGACGGCATAGGACACTGAACCACAATTAACCAGCAGCCAAGGACAATTGCAGGGAATTATAGCCCAGGATGTTATAATACATCAATAGATTATCACCTGGTTTACATCAATTGGTTCCAGAAATACAGTATCTTACAAAAGTGAGTACACCTCTCACATTTTTTTTAAATATTGTATTATATCTTTTCATTGTACAACAGTGAAGATATGACAGTTTGATACAATGTAAAGTAGTCAGTGCACAGCTTGTATAACAGTGTAAATTTGGTGTGCACTCAAAATAACTTAATATATAGCCATTAATGTCTAAACCACTGGCAACAGAGGGTAAAGGAGTGCAAGGTCTCTAACATCCACCAGCTCCGTGATGTTGAAATGGAGGAGTGGAAGAGGACATCAGTGGCTACAACCTGTGAAGCTCCAGTGAACTCCCTGCCCAAGAGAGTTAATGCAATGCTGGAAAATAATGGTGGCCACACAAAATATTGAAACTTTGGGCACAATTTTTCCATTTTCACTTAGGGGTGTACTCACTTTTGTTGACAGTGGTTTAGACATTGATGTCCGTGTTGAATTATTTTGATGGCAACCAAATTTACACTGTTATACAAGCTGTACACTGACTTTACATTATATTAAGGGGTCATATCTTCACTGTTGTCCCATGAAAAGATATAATAAAGTATTTACAAAAAATGTGAGGGGTGTACTCACTTTTGTGACATACTGTATGTATCTTTCATCAACTCAGCATATGCAAATAGCCTCTGTCTGTAGACTGTAGCTGTGGTGGAGCATAACATGCAGATGCTGGGAGTTGTAGTGCCCAGGCTGGGAAGGTGGTTAGGCAGAGGTAGGTGACCACATAGGGCACCTGTCTTCTTCTGTCAGTAAGCGTGTGCTGTTAGTTAAAATGAGCACCTGTCTTCAGGGGCCAGGATCAGAGATAACTCCAATCCCAGCTGCAGGGCCTTATTACTTATGCAGGATGGGGGATGCACCGCCACGTCAAACCTCTTGATCGGCCCCCTTGTGACGCAATTGTGGTGTACCGACCAACAGTTATGTCAACTGGGAACCTAATAAAGGCTCCCAAGCCTGCTGTCATATTGCCCCTATTGCACCAAGTAATAGGAGAATTGTAACTGCATACTGTTCTGCTATACATTAGTACTGCAGAATAGTGTTTTCAAGTACCCTATGAGGACTAAAATTCAAAGAAAAAAAATTCAAACATCCATCTCTCCCCATTTTGCAAATAAAAAGAAGAAAAACAATAATATAATATATTATAATTTTCTCATTTTACATAGCTGAGGAGGCTCCAGCTGAAGGTGCCGTGGATTAGGTTTGGGCGAAGGATTCAAGTTTTTACTGAGAAGGGCTAGGGTTCAGGAGGCGTAGTTTGACCTCTTTGACTAGCACACAAAAATGCCTTGCCCTGGCCCTGTGTAGTACCACAGTTGCAAAAAAATGAGCGTATTGGGGGTTATATATTAGAAATGTCACTTGCTAGAGCCTCCGTGGTCTGCTGCATATTTTGTGTCAGAATGAGATGCATTTGCCTAGCCGGCCTCCTGAGAAAAGGAGCCAGTCAGAGCCATCGGTCCCCCACTGAAAATGGTGCAATTGTTATAGTAAATATGGGACATTTTTGTCAAAACCCAAATGTCTGAAGCAGAAGAATGAGACCAAGTGTGTTCAGGAGTGGTGTAAGGGCTCATACGTGGCACATAGGGCACAGATCTGAACCACACTGAGCACTATATGGCAGCCTGTTTAGCATCACGTTTTGCTCTACAAACTTGGTCTGGAACACCATTGGAGCATGCTCCATCTTTTTATGTGGATGCTGCATAGAAAACATCTGTGTGTACCACCATATTTAGAAACTGTGTTATGCGTGGCCCAACAGAAACAAAGCAAGACCACAATCCTACATATGTCAGTGTGTATGAGGCCTTAAACTTTTATGCAGAATTCATCAGACTGCAGATTTTAATCATCTGCAACATAGGCCCTGCCACATCATTGGCACCACTTTCACTGTATGGCATATCCACTAAGGGCCACATATATGAAAACTGTCTAGGTCTAAAATTCACTTTGTTGCCCATAGCAACCAATCAGAGTGCCCCTTTCACTTTTCCAGAGCACTTTATGAAATGAAAGGGGAGCTCTGATTGGTTGCTATGGGCAACAAAGGGAATTTTAGACCTAGACAGTTTTCATACATGTGGCCCTAAGATTGGATCAGTACAGGTTTAAGATTACCTCTTATTGGTTTTCCAATATGAAAATAGTAATGATAATACAGTATATGAATCATATGTAATAATTAGTAATATTGGGCCTCATTTATCAAAACTAATAGTGAGACCAACTGCGTTGCCAATAGCAACCAATCAGAGCTCAGCTTTTATGTGTGCAACTGTTTTTTGATAAATGAAAGTGGAGCATTGATTGGTTGCTATGGCAATAAAGTCTTGATAAATACAGACCATGTTTTTTTTATTAAGCTACCCCATGTATTAAACAACTATATTCAGAATATGGTATTTTATACTATATATACTATTTTATGTCCATATATGTACTTTTTATACTATACCATACTATTTTATACTGTATATACTATTTCATATGATTATAAATACTTTTGTATACTATACATGCTATGTCATACTATATATGCTTTGCTATTTTATAATATATACTATTTAATGATTATATACATACTGTTATACTATAGATACTATTTTATGATTATATACATACTATTTTATATTATATATACTAATTTATGACTATATATGTTTACATATACTATTTTATGTACATAGGGTCACATGTATGACTAACTGTACTAGGTCTGAAATCAGTTTGTTGCCCATAGCAACCAATCAGAGCGCAACTTTCATTTCATATAGTGCTCTGGAAAAATTAAAGGGGTGCTCTGATTGGTTGCTATGGACAACAGAGAGAATTTTAGATCTAGACAGTTTTCATACACATGGCCCATAGAATTTTTGCTACATTTGCTATTTTAGTACAAAGTAAACTGTTTTATGTATGTGTGTGTGTGTGTATATATATATATATATATATATAAATATATATATATTATATACTATTTTATATATATATATATTTATATAGTATTTCATACTATATATGCTGTTTTATGACTTTATATTTACTGTTTTATGACTATAAACTATTTTATACTATATTTACTATTTTATGACTATATAGATACTGTTTTAATATATATACTATTTTATACTATATATGTTATTTTATTACTTTATATATATATACACTATTTTATGACTATAGACACTATTTTATACTATATTTACTAATTTATGACTATACGTACTGTTTTATAATATAAATATATACTATTTTATACTATATATGTTATTTTATTACTTTATCCTATGTTATACTATATAAATGATTTAATATACTATGCATACTGTTTTATATGACTGTATACATATTATTTTATACTATCCATACTGTTTTATATGACTATATACATATTATTTATACTATGCATACTGTTCTATATGACTGTATGTATACCTGTACACCCTGAGAGTTATTATTTAAAAAATCTAGTAATACACTTTGGGCATCTCTGTATTGTTGCACTACAGCTTTCAGCAATATTTCCCTCCAGAGAACACTGTCACTTGTAGTTCTGCTTTAGCAGCTGAGTTCTAATCCCCCTGAGCCTTTTCTAGAGTAGACTAATGAAGTGGCATTTCATCTTTATTTCCCTCAGAACAATGCAGGTGTATTACAGGCACAGCCCCCTCCCCTCCCCCCTTTTTTCCTCTCCCCTCTTGAAATGATTTAGGAAACCTAATCTAATATGTGTGGAAGATAGAAGTGTATTTAGCTTGGAATGGAAACGTTTGGTGGCTGCTATGGAAGGTCATCACCATGGGATGAGTTAGTGAGGGGCTCTTAGGGAGACAGGGGGAGGTATAAGGGGTGGCACATTTAACTAAGTGCAAATCATGAGGCTGTAGCAGAGCAATGTTCTGACCCCCCCACCCTCTATATGTGCTGCCTCCCCTGCAGTGATATTTCCCTAAACTTGTTAATCTAATAACACTCATGAAAGGCTCATTTGGCAGTTTGAGAACAAACCAAGGTCACTAAGTGACAGCAAAGCACAGGAACAATAGATTCATTTGAAACAATATTTTACAGACATTTTACGATCAATATGGACTGGAGCATTATGCTGCAGCAATCTGTTAATGTTTCTTAATGGGCTTCTCATTCTGTTTGCACACTGCTATACAAGTCGATAGCAAAAAGTGATTATTTGCAAATCCACTTGTATATTAGACGTGTATAGACATAAACTATGCATACATACTGTATATACACTCACACATAGATATAGGGGCAGATCTATAAGTCACTGCCTATGACCCAGGCTCATCACTGGTAATGAGGACAGCAGTTAGTAGGGACCATTCAGGGACAGGTTTTCTACTGCATGATTATACTCATCATTAGTTGTGATTAGGAGAATGACCAATACCGTTAGATGAACTATTGGCAATCAATAAGTAATGTCTACTTATGGAATATCAGCTCTTAAAGGGCAATCCACTAAATCCCCTGTCAAGGAGCATTCATGTGTGCCCATCATATTGTAAATGGCAGTGTGCTGCGTTTTCTAACTGGAACATGTATTATAATATTGGTGCGTCTAATAGTGTAATAAGATATTTAGTGTCTTCCATATTTTCTTCCATCTAAAATTAGAGGATTGTTGCATAAACAAATTCACTTTAGACTGGGTGGATGATTATGTGTGTAAAGTATGTAATGACGTGTCAGTATGTCCAAAGAGGTTGGTTCTCTTTCTCCTCCTCCCTCTCTCTCTCTCTCTCCCTCTCTCTCTCTCTCTCATCCACTCTTTCTCTCTCTCCTTCTTTCGCTCTCTCCCTTTCTTTCTCTCTCTCTCTCTTTCTCTCTTTCTTTCTTTCCTCTCTTTCTCTCTTCCTCTTTTCCTCTCTCTTTCCTCTCTTTCTCTTCCTCTCTCTTTCCTCTCTCTTCTCTCTCTCTTCCTCTTTTCTCTCTCTCTCCTTCTCTCTCTTTCTTTCTCTCTCTCTTTCCTTCTCTCTCTCTCTTTCCTTCTCTCTCTCTCTTTCTCTCCTTCTCTCTCTCTCTCTCTCTTTCCTTCTCTCTCTCTCTCTCTCTCTTTCTCTCTTTCTCTCTCTCTCTCTTTCTCTCTCTTTCTCTCTCTCTTTCTCTCTCTCTCTTTCTCTCTCTCTCTTTCTCTCTCTCTCTTTCTCTCTCTCTTTCTCTCTCTCTTTCTCTCTCTCTTTCTCTCTCTCTTTCTCTCTCTTTCTCTCTCTCTTTCTCTCTCTTTCTTCTCTCTCTTTCTTCTCTCTCTCTTTCTCTCTTTCTCTTTCTCTCTTTTTTTTCTCTCTTTCTCTCTTTTTTTCTCTCTCTCTTCCTCTCTTTTTTCTCTCTCTCTTCCTCTCTTTCTTTCTCTTCCTCTCTTCCTCTTTCTTTCTATCTCTCTTCCTCTCTTTCTCTCTATCTCACTCTCTCTTTTTTATATTTTATATCATGTTTATAATATCTCCTTTGCTAATATACATAACATATCCATTGATACGCTACTCACTAAATCCAGAGCCAAGCAGTATTTGTGCGTAATGTGAACTAGAAAATAAGAAATGAAAAAAAATAGAAAATTTGCGTTTTATACAGAGTGGGAGAGAAATGAAAGAGAGAATGTGAAGGAACCAGTGAGAGAACAAGAGAGTAAACGAAAGAAAGGGAGAAAATGAGAGAGTGACTGACTGAATGAAAGAGAGAGGGAGACAACGGGAAAGAAAGTGAACGAAAGAGAGAATAAGAAGGAACGAGTGAATGAATGAAAGAGAGGGAGACAATGAGAGTGAGAGTAAGATGAAAATTAAGAATGCAAGACACAGACAAGTAATGATAAAGAGACAAGGTAGGTATAATACAAAAGTGAGAAAAAGAGAACTTAGTAAAGAGGTGAAGAATAAAGAGAATGGGGGAGTGAGTGAAAGAAGAACCAGGGCGTGAAGGCCAAGACAGAGTTAGAATTGAGAAATGAAGTCTGCAAAATAGACAACTAATGAATGACCACTAGCGTGTAAGAAAAAAGTGAGAGTTAGAGAGAATTACAGTGTAATGCAGAGGTGGAGAATACAGAGAATGCGAGAGTGAGTCATGCTTGGGAATATTCCATGAAGTGGCATTTTACATCCCCTGCTAATATGTGTGAACTGTAGCTTGCACTCTCTGATGCAGATACACAGTACATGGGGTGAGACATGGCGTTGTAACCCTTTTCATCTCCACATTCAATCAGTCTATTGCATTCCCCAGCTAATATGAGTTATAAGGATTGATTTCCCATTGTAATTATTTCACGTTTACTGAAAAGCGACTGCTCAGCGTGTCATTTATCTAATGCGCCTAGATTAGCAGTTCTTCACTCTCCTGGCTGTAGCTCTGGGATGTTCTCCACCTGGGCAGACTATCGAAGCCTTGCTTGTATATTACAGGCAGTGAGAACAAGTTGGAGGACCTGGCACAGAAGGGATTAAGGCTGCACTGTCTCCCTCCTACAGTTATCTCATGCCCCCCTTTCCTCCCCCATTGCTGGGAGAAGCCACTGACCTGCACTGGTTAATGTTCTTCTTGGAAGAAGCTGCAGACAGGTGTGCTGGGTGTAGTGTCAGCATCTGGTACTCTTCTGTATAATGCCAGTGAATGTGGAGGCTGGAAGTTTATATATTTCTGTGCTGTTTGCTATACAAAGAGCTGGAATATTTACTATCAAATAAAAGAAATACATGTGTGTTGTTACTGCAAACAGCCAAGCGAGCTCTGCTCAGTCTGATACCAAACACTGGACATGGCCAATGCTGCATTTCTTAATTGCAAACAAACGTTCAGATTTAGAATTCAAACTCCAAAGAATCAACACAAGTGTCCTGGGACTTATGCACAGATTGCCAAGGAAAATGCACCACTTGACTGGATTGCCCACATCAAAGGCAAGTGGCAGGGGCTAGAGCAGCTCCAGGAGATGCGCCAGGACAGGGCGCATCACATCCTGCCAGCTCTAGAGGGGGCACAGCAAGTGTAAATGTCAAGATCCTAACGCCCTCACACTTTTTATGATACCTATCACCTTAATACTTCCCAGAATAAAACTTTATAGGTGCCCTGATACTATGGCATCATTTGGCACAGTGAACTGCTGTTGCTGGGTACTGTGGCAGAACATGAGGACTGAACAGCATTACTTATGGCATTTCTTTCTCTCTGCTCTGAAAGGGCATTACCTAAATAAGTGTGAAGATAAAGCTTAATGAGAGGATGATGAGAGATGAGATGATGAGAGGATGATGTCACAACCAAATGATCGAATTACTCATTGTTCTTCACTCATTTGCTAAGACGTACATGTCAATATTAAGCATTATATTTCATGCCACCTTTGCATCATTTGGACTCTGCATTGCTGTTACTGGGCATTGTGGTTCAACAGAAGAACTAAATAAAAATATTACCCACTGTATGTTTGTCATCTGTGGCTGAACATAAAGCATAGGATGTGATGCCACCCTAGTATTATTTGGCATAGGGCATTACTATGACTTTGCGCTTGGACAAAGCAGATTTAATAAACATTTCTACATTACCCCCTTATTTTCTTTTTCCCGTACTATGGCAATCATTCAAATATGTTATCCCGGTAAAAGAATTTAAACCCATACAAAATATAAGGGGATCCCAGCTACCTTCATGTAAAGCTTGATGTGCGGGGCCCCCCTTGCGTTGTTACGCAAGACTCACACTCTGGGGGCTATGGCCAAAAAAAACAATTAGCAAAAGAACACATCACCCCCATTTTTGATTCACCCCAAGTGACATTACAAAACTGGGGCACATAGAAAGACAACCAATCCTTCCTGTGCCATTCACCCACACTGCGTCCTGTGCCATTCACCCACATTGCGTCCTGTGCCATTCACCCACATTGCGTCCTGTGCCATTCACCCACACTGCGTTCTGTCCCATTCTTTGTGCCAATTGCACACTTTAAGCATTAATAATCCTGAGTCCCACCCTTGCATGCTGCACATTGTGGAGAGCAGTTCTAAGGATACACGACTTGTTCCGCTTTCTCTGCGTTCTCCTGTAAATTCTTTTTTCCCCGGGAAAAAGGGAAGAGGAGTAAGAACAAGAGGGGCAGATGTTTATTTTACTGAATGTGCCCGCTCCACGAGTGTCGTCTCTTTGGGGAGCACAATGATTCGTGTGCTGAAGACTCTGCTTTGTTCCATTAATAGTTTAATTTGCTGTATTCAGGGGATGTGGATGTTACACACAGGTGGGAGAATCCGGCTCCTCATCTGCACATACGACCCCTTCTACATGTGCTCATCTTAATGCCCCTCATTTACCAGCGCACGATTTCATCACGACACTCCAACGATTAATTGCAGGGTCATTACTAAAGATAAGCTCTTAATGCAACCGGGATACGAACAAGAAGACGTCCAGTGTATGCACGACATAGAAAAGGGTTTATATGTGCAACAGAAATATATACTTTATACTGTGTGTATATATGTATGTATATCTAGTAAGAGTACTTACACCACATATACACAATCACTATCTATCTGTCTCTATCAAGTATATTATTTCAAATCTATATATTTACACCGTGTATTGTTGTGTTGGGGTGCACATATCAATGAGCTTGATCAGGCTTATATAAATAAACTGATTATCTATCTATACATCCACCTGTACATCTATCTATCTATCTATCTATCTATCTATCTATCTATCTATCTATCTATCTATCCTATCTATCTTATAATTATTTCTCACATCTATTATCTCTATCTATCATTTTCATATCTATTTTCTATCTATCTATCTATCTATTCTTATCTATCCTTTTTCCTATCTATCTATCTTTCTATCTAAATATCATCTATTTTATCTATCTATCATCTCATAATCTAATCTATCTACCTATATAAATATCTATCATCTCATATCTATCCATCTCATATCTATCTATCTCATATCTACCTATCTATCTATCTATATCATATCTATCGATCTAAAAGGAAAGAAGACAGGCAGCACTTCCAACAAGTAATAGGGGTGCCAGAAAAGTAATGAACTCAGTCACAAGTCCCTTAATAGTTATAAGGAAGAAACAATTATCTCTGTCCATCCATCTATCTATCTATTTCACTATCTAATCTAATCTATCTTCTACCCTTTTTCCCATTTTTCATATCTATCTTCTTTTCTATTAAGTCTTTATCTATCTCATATCTTTTTCTATCTATCTATTTTCATATCTATCTACCTTATCTCATTTTATCTATTATCTCATTCTTCTATCTATCTAATTCTATTACCAATATCTATCTATATCTCATATTATCTAATATGTATCAATATTTTATCATCTTTTCTATCTCTAAATCTATACTATCTATCTTTTCTATCTATCTATCTATTATCATCTATCACTCCTATCTATTATCAAATCTATCTATTTTAAAATCTATCCTTATATAATCTATCTATCTTTTCTATCACCTATTATCTATCTATCTATCTATCTTTACTTACAATACAATTATTTTAGTAATCACTATTTACAATATATAGAAGGAAAATTCAGCACAGGAAATTTGTTTTAACAAGGAAAACTAAAAGCTGCTTCATCCTAGTACAAGAAAATTTAAATGTGAGCTACCTCCCTATGGTACCTGGGAGATATATTTAGAAGAGAAACAACACAAGAGAGGGGTGCGCCAATGTGTGGCAACATCAACTTAAACAACTAAAAACAAGTAGGTGTGACGTGATGCTCACCTTCAAGCACTATGCTATGAGAGGCACAATGCTCTGCAGAATTTGTAAAAATGAAGAAGGGCATGCTGCCAGTCCTTACCATAGTAGCTCTAAGGATTGGAGGTATATGAAGTGTACATGTGGTTTAAACCATCGGATTTCAAACAGAATCGGTACAGGACAAACAAGGCACTCAGTCCCTCAGGTGGTCATGTTAAGTCCTCTTTATTGCAATAAAATAAAAAAGTAAAAACACGTAGATAAAAAACAACGCCAATATACAAGTGTGTTTCAGGCTGCTTCCACTTCATGAGGCATATAACATTACCAAAACGGTGTGTGTGTTTTAATATTTATATATATTATATATATTATTTATAATATTTATTTTGGTTGTATTATATTATATTATGAAATATATATATTATATTATATTATAAAAATTTATATGTATATACACACACATACATATATATATATATATACACACACACACATATAATATATATACACACACATAATATATATATATACACACACACATACATATATATATATATACAAACACATGCAGAGTTTTTTTTTTTTTTTTTTAAAGACCGGCAATAGCCAGTAAAAGAGTTCAAGAGGTCTAATCCCAATGTCCAAGTTTTTTTTTTTTTATTGCTGATCACTTGAGTCAATCAATCCGTAGGCTCACATAGGGCCTCATGTATGAAAACTGTCTAAGACTTTCTTTCTTGCTCATAGCAACCAATCAAAGCTCTCCTTTCATTTTTTATAGTCCTCTCTAAAAATAAATGGGGAGCTCTGTTTGGGCAACAAAGAAAGTCTTAGACCTAAACAGTTTTCCTACATGTCCCCCATAGTATCTACATCCAGGTTAGAAGCCTTCTTCCTTGGTGGTTGAGAGGGTGTAAATAAAGTTGTGGATTCTTAGTTTGAAGCCGATAATAGGGATGGTACACGATGAATAAGCTTAAGCGGTGAATACTCGTTGTTTAACTCCCCATAAATAGCAAACGAAAATAAAAATATCGTTATAAGCACCATAAAAATAGTATAACATTTCGTTAATGGATTTACTGGTCAAACGAAAATTGATAAAGTTAAGATGAAATGAGGTTCAGCTAAGCAGCATGCTGCATATGAACGTATGACGGTATTACACAAACATATTTTGTTTTAAAGGAAAGAATGGAAAACAGGTATCACAATAAAAACTCAACTCCAAAATGGTATGTACAGACATATTAGAAATACTGAAAGTGCTCATAGAGCTTCTAATAGAGTTTCATTAAGCAATGTAAAGCATATAAATAGGCTGGAGTTAAACAGGACCAAATGGGGTAAAAAGGCAGCCATTGGGCACATAGAATAGATGATGGTAGATGGGCGGAGGAATAAAAATTCCCTTTGTTGAGTTCGAAATTTAAATTTGGCCCTTTTGGGTCTTAAAGACTGAATTTATATATACAAAATACCTCCTACTGTTGGGACAAAAATGAGAAACATGATTGATGTTTCTCTTAATAACTCTATAGCTATTATTATGTGGAGTTAAGCAAAGTAACTCTCCATCCCCTTCCAGTGGACAATAAAAAAAATACGGGTACACTGTTCCCCAAGGGTGGTCCAAATCCCGTAGATTAAGATCCCATTGCTCTCTTCTCAGGGCGTGGTCTGTGGAGTGGAACAGAACCTGTTCTTGCAAGGCCCTACTGCTGGCAATTGATACAATAACACTCATCGGCTTGTTCTGGTTACAACCTTTTTAAATTTTTCCCTTTTTCTAGCAAATACTGGAAAAGTCAGGGAGCGTTTTGCAGTCACTAAACCCTAAATAAAGAAGTTATTTTCTTGTGATTTGGTAACGTGAATAATCTCTGTGAATTGGGGGCCCTTTTTTTGGGGTTTAAAAAACTTTAATGATCCCTTTGATTTTTAGGGGGTTGTATTCAAAAAGGGAAACACCCCCCTTTGTACATACACAAGGGGGAACTATTTTGACTTCAAATATCAAGGTTTATTTTCCATTTTTTGGCACCTGCCCGGGGTTTGCAAAAAAGGCTCTTTCAAAGTTTCGGCTGCTTTGAAATCATTGAACAAAAACACACACACAAATTATTCTAAGGGTTTAGTACTTCTTTCCTGATATCATCTTTATCATCATCACAACACAAGTGGCTCTGCCAGGGCTTGGGGATGGGAGGCCTGACTGAAAAGCCCAGGTTCAAAATTTAAAAGGACAAATGCATGTCACGTAACATTGTGTCTGTATCACAAACCCCAAATGTCTGATTTTTTAGTTAAAATTTTTTAATTGGGTTAGGTCTAAAAAATATTTAGAAAATTCGCATGTGAAATGGAAGGACCCTTTCACTACACCACTGATGTTGTAAAGGCAGGGCTAAAACACTTCCCTGCAATGCACCTTCCACGATAAGACTAGATGGCGGTAGAATTAGTTCCACTTTGCTACATTCACTCAGAATGGCTGATGGATTTTTATTTCATCTTCTTTAGGTAGGTAAGCGCAGGAAACCCATGGATCTCACACATCAATTTACCATTAAAAAAGTTCCGAAGGGAGAAGATGTTTGGGGAAAAAAATTTTTGGCTTAAAAAGGGTGGCAGCTAATAATCAGCTAGTAATCCACCCAAATCAAATTTTGCAGAAGATAAAAAAAACAAAAAAAAATAGTAATAAAATAAATTGTACGCAAATAAAAAAAGAAATATAACCAGTTGTACTGCTATCCCTATTTCTAAAAGCACTACTAAAACTATCATTATTCACCATCCACCTCAAGTACTCAAGAAAAATAATAAATATAACCATCACCAAAAGCTGAAGAAAAATAAAAATGAAGAAGACAAAGAGTGCTAATGACTAAATACTAATAGGATATACTACTACTATTTTTATACAAGATTACAACTACTATTATATGACTATAACAGATAATAGCCCTTTATAAAATTAATTTAATCAACGTACAAAAAATTGCAAATATTATTTTTTAAACTGTCTTACAAAAAAAAATTGTTTTATTAGTTCTGAAAATAATCATTATATAGCTATCATAAAATTATATAACACTACAAGTAAATACAATACTATTATCACTAGTTATTATTATATGATTATAAAACAACATAACAGAGCATACTACCAGTACTACTAAAAATTGCAAAATAACATTATTGTAACGTGTCATACTGTAATAATAATAATAATAATGTATGTTAATAGTACTTAAAAATAAAATGATATAACTACCATAAAATGATATAATACTACTAGTAAATATAATACTATCACTCGTTATTATTATGTGATTATAACAGAGCATTGTAATATATTACCAGTACTACTAATTGAAAAATAACATTATTGTATTGTCATAATCTAAAAATATTAATGCATATTAATACTGAAAATGATAATTGTCGTAAAGTGATATAATACTACTAGTAAATAAAAACACTAGTAAATAAAATACTACTATCACTAATATATATATATATATATATATATATATTTTTTAGTATTATATGAATTTTAACAGAGAAATTGTGGTAATGCTAATAATAAAAAGTATTATTAGATTTTTACTACTATTATTATTAGAATATATTTATATAATTTTATATGTTATATAATTATGATAAAGTATTATTCTACTAATAATAATAACAGTAGTAGTAATAGCAACAGCAAAAAGGAGAAGACTATGGGAGCACTCTTGCCCTTATATTTAAATTGATTACTATAATTTGTGATTTGCATTCTACATACATCTGGACTTAAAATTCACTCAATCATCCTAATTTACAATAAATTATTATAGCAGGAATGTAAGTGCTATTTTTGCACACACGTAAGTACATACAGTCACCTTTATATATTACATTTGGATGTAATACTCAACCACAGGTTCTGACTCCAATGCTAGATGAAAAGAACACACAGACCAAATAAGGAAACTGTAATTTATTTCATTTTCACAACAAACATTCATTTTTTTACAAATATATTTTATTAAAAAAAATTCTGTAACATGTCCCAGATACAGGTGAGAATGGAGCTGCCTGCGCGCTCTGCTCAGCAAGTCACGAAAAAGAGCAGGACAGCTACAGCCCCAAGCCCACATCGTACTTGTATGGATACTGTACATTTATAAAATAACTTAAATTACATCATTGATTGTCCCTTGATACAAAGCCCAGCTCTTATTCTCATTGTACAAAGCACATTCCACCCTTCTGTCCCTGTAAATATGCAAGTGATGTGTGTAAATGTATTTTAGTTCATTATTTTTGTACTTAACAGTGACATTTCTGAAGTGTTTTTATTTTTTTTGTAATGTAACCATCGCCATAAAAGGGGCTGTTAACCTCTTCTCTTCTCCTATTGCACGATCCAAAAATATATATTAAAACATTAAAAAAAAACACAAAAATAATAATAATAATAATGTTACAGTTTGCTTCAAGTCGTCAACAAGTCTATTAGAGAAAATGTTCTAGAAGAAAAGGACTAGGGGCTCTGAAGACAGAATAATAGGGTTTATATAATAAATAACAGCTCAGTGGTTTTATAAAAAAAAATAACAATAATTAAACCAAAAAAAATATACAAAAATGAGCAAAACAATTCTGTATACAGTGAATGCGCCCAGAACACAATCAGATAATACAGTGCTCCCTGTTACTGTAATCACTTGGTGCCAGGGATTCAGTATTTGGCACATTGAAGAAGAAATGGATGAAATTATATTTGCCCTTTTTAACATAAAATTAATTTGGGGGGTTTGTTCCCTTAAAAATGTTGAAACCTGTATTTTAAGAAGTCCTCCTTTTCTGAGTTCCCTCAAAAATATCGTAGAACTCAAGACACTTTCAATACTTACAAATAGGTTAGAGAAGTCCTGCAGCTTAAACGATGGTGGATTTCCCTGTCCACCAGTGGGTTTTAAAAATAATTCCGTCCCCACCACCCAAAAAAAACGTGCCAATAAAGCCCCAGCGGGGCCTCGTAAAGGAACGTTTTTGACCACTGGGTGGGGGGTAGTAAATGGTGGGGGGAAAAACAGGAGGGGCTGGCTGACTGGCACATTAGCCGCAGAGCTTGCACCCCGCGCGGATAGTTTCAAGGGGACATTATGGGACCGCCCGTTTCCCCGGGCACGATGCTCAGGTTGGCAGCCTCAAGTTCTGCAGCCAGTTGCCTTTTCCATTTGTTTCTACGGTTCTGGAACCAAATCTTGACCTGGGTCTCTGTCAAATGGAGGGAGGCTGCCAACCCTGCCCTTTCTGAGCTGCTCAGGTATCTTTTCATATCAAAAGTGGACTCCAGCTGAAAGAACTGGCTCCTGGAGAACACAGTCCTCGTCTTCTTCTTCCTACGGGGCTTCTTGTCTGGACTGTCTTCCCTTTTCTTCCAGTCTTCCCCACTCTCGTCTTTTTTTCCCCCTTCCTCGGGTTCACTTTCTTCAAGGATGATTTCTTCTGGACTTTGGGGGTTTTACTTCCTTATGGGCCAGGTCTTGTTAAGGGTAGGGTGGGTTCTGGGGGCCTCTTTCCCCCCCAGAGGGGAGGTGAGATGGGGCCCAAAAGAAGGCCTCTCAGGAAACTATCAAGAAAATAAACAAGAGTCATAGTCTTTGTCCCAATAACATTATCTGTTATGTCATCATTATAACTAATTTATCTGCAACCATGTCTTCTGAAGAACATGATGCAATTACCAAGCCCAGAGCAAGGTCAGAAGTTTGTAGTCCCCCCAATATCCATCAAATGAATGTCACTTTTACTGTACAAAAAATAAATGAATAAATATATATTATATATTATATATATATATATATTTTATATATAAATATATATTTATATATAAAATTTTGCATGTTAACATAGGCACAAGGTAAAAGGCAATTATTCAAATAAGGAGGGCTTTAAGCATCGAAGGTAAAAATATAGTGTATAATATTATATAAAAAATATAAATATATATTTAAAAATACACAATATTTTTTGCCCCTTTTATTTACCCTTAACAACAAGGAGGACTTAATGCCCGAAGGGGATAATATAGTGTGTATATATAATATATAATATATATATATATTATAATTAAAATTTTATAATACCCTTCGAGCATTTGTTCCCCCAATTTGAATGATTGCCTTCTACCTGGCGTGCTTATGTCTAACATGCAGATCCAGAAAAGAGGAAGGTAATGTGAGAAGATGATGAGAGCCCAAATGCACCTAAAAAAAGCTCAATTTCCTCCCGCCTATTTACTCATTATCCTTCTTTTTACCATCAAACCCCTTTTTCATTTTCCCCAAAGAAAGACAGAGAACACTGAAAACCCGAGCATTACTCCCATTAAACACCGTCCATAGACATTACCAGGAACATATTCATTCCAGTCTAAGCTAATTAAAGTGTCTCCTTTTTCCTCTAATAAAAAGTATTTTTACCATTCATTACCATTTACCTGCCTCTTGCATTGTTCTCCGTAGATTAAAAGTACCACGAAGAACCGGATCAAATTTTTTTTTTTTTTTTTGGGTTTCCGGGGTTGTTTAAAAATAATGTTAGACATTTGAGTTTGTATATTTCTAGAACTACTACCACTATAGAGTTTTGTATATTCTTAGAACTACTACCACTATTGTGCTATGCTGTACGGACCTTATCCCTTTAACCTTCTCATACATCAAACTTCATGGTGCAGTGTCATATTTACCTTCAGTCCTGGGGGTGTGACCTCCATGCGTCAATGTATAGGAGTACCACCAAGCAGGGGACCTCTCCAAGTAATGTGCAGGCAAAGCGAACCTCTGAGTTGGGATCTCTAACCTGGGAAATGAGAGATCAGTCAGGGGAGATAAGGCAAAGGCTGCTCCATCCAAGGTCCCCTTGAAAAGGGGGAAGAACTTTTTGGGGGCACTCTTTTGGTGGCTCACACATAGGTCTTGATGGGGAAGGAACCCTTGGCCGGAGTGCTATTGCTTTCTTGTCCCGTTTCAGGCATGGCTAAGGTCAGCTGTCACCATCAACCAAAAGATAAAAAAAATTAAAGTTTTTTTTCTTTGCTTTCCAATGGACCCCCCAAATCCAGGAGACTGTAGACGCTGCTGAGAAGCTGGCAAGGGAACTACAACTCCCAAGAAAACATTTGACAGGAAGGCCAGGAAGGTACAATGACAAACTAAACAGCCATCCGGGGAGTAGCAGTCAGCACCTGCAAACTGGGAAGGCTGATAGCAACTGGGAAAAAACAAGAGAAGGAAGAGTCAAAGAGGAGGAGGGGGAGGAGGGATGGAGAGAAGAGGACCAGGAGGTGGAGGAATTGGGGGAGGAGAAGGAGGGTTCAGCACAGCAGCAGCACTGCCCAACTCAGGGCTCTGGCTCTAGGCTGCCAGGACTTTCCTACTATTGGCTTTATATAGTCCAGTTAGGCAGCAAATAAGGACGGGGCTATTAGCACAAAGAATATGACTTTAGTAAAACACCACTACAAGTGCAGCAAGCAAATGACACAAACTACAAGACAGCTCAGAAGCTGTCACTTCATACAAAATACAGAGCCCAGCAGAGGACTATGTCCTACTAGTTCCCTGCAGCTGGCACCAACCTCTCCACCATCACCTGCACTATACAGTCACAACTCCATAAAAAATCATTCTGAAATGTCCGCTATTCCAGCTCTCCCCATGCCAAGCGGTGCCCATGTCTGTGTCATATACAAACAGAACATTACATTTCTGTCCATCTGCATCATAACAATCACTGGCTGCTGCTATCATAAATCTCTGTAATTGGTGCAATCCCTGCCTGTACCTCCTGATGGAGTCAACCAGATGATTTATTCAACAATCTATGTCCCATCTCTGTTGCATCGATCTGAAGGAACCTGCACCCAACATTTAGCCAACCTGATTTCCCCCACTATACTAATAGCACCTCCTGGTTTTGGAATGATGCAGAATATTTGCCCTTGATACTTACCTTGATAATTGTATTATCACTTATCTGTCAATTTCTAGAAATGGAATTCATTTAAAACGCCCGTGAATTTTTAATTTCTGTAAAAAACTCAAAAATTACAAGCTATATAAACTACCGAAACTTTTCAAAAAAACTCCTGCTTCTTTAAAAATTTCTCGATATGACCTGTCGATATATATCTCAAATCTATCTGTTTCCTAAAATATCTCAAATATTATCTATCTATGCATCTTTGCATCTATTTTATGCCATATTATTTTTTCCATCTATTTCATACAATAGCTTATATATTATTTGTCTATCTCTTGATTCCAATTATCGTTTTTTTCATAAAATTCATATCTTTCTGTCAAAATCGTTTTTTAAATCTATCAAACCTTTTCCACATCTATGTTTCCAGCTATTTATTTTCCATTTTTTCTATCCATCGTTTCTAAAAATTTCGCAAAATTACTATCATTCTATCAATTCACACAATAGCTAAATTATTGCTAACTTAAATTTTCTATCCATTTATCCATCTGTTTTATTCAATATGTTCTATTATTTGTCTCTCTCAGTTTCATACTTATCTATCTTTCTATCTGTTTATTTCATACAATATTTTATATATTATCTGTCAATTCCATATCTATTTGTCCATTATTTTTTTATACAGTATCCCTCACTCTATCTGTCTTCTTCTATTTTTCTATCTATCTATTTTTTAATCTATCTACATTATCTATCTTTAAAAATTACCTACAATCTATTTTCTACTATTATCTATCAATTAGTCCTCAAGGCTTTGTATAATACTTCTTCCAATCTCTAGTGCATATCTAGGACATGTCGGCTCTGGCAGTGCTCAGTGTATATATAGATGTAGAAGGATGGATAGTGCAGTAATATATATGATATATCTTCTACATATGTATTCGGAGTCTTGGTGTTTGTCTTCCTCCCCATATGTCAGTATTGTATTTTGTCCGCAGTGTATGTGGGGTCACATTTACAGTGCATGGTTGGGGAACCCTTCTGTGATTTAAAATTTTTGTAAAATAGGGGTTTGGCACAACTATACCGTAGTCAATCGCAAGTGTATGGAGCACATTAGTCCCTGACTGTAAGGAGCAGCAATGTGATCAGTACTATGGTACCAGTGACACAGGGTATATAGCCACATACACAGCCGGTTATTATCTATTTAATGAGATCTGGTTCACTGACCAGTGGTAACTGTCGCAGATGTCTGCTGTGTGAAAGTTTTTTGGGCACTTCACCTTCGCAAACCCCAAATTTAAACTCCCCAAGTCCAAAACTGATTAAATTAATTGTTTACCTTTTAGAACCAGGGAAAAGGGGCTAAATTTTTGTTTGGGGAATTAAAAATTAAATCTTGCTGGTGTTCGTCCTTTTTTGCCTTATATCTGCCGGTAACTAGGAGAAGAGTAGAAGCTGAGGACAAATGAATTTAAAGATTTCCCGTATTTCCGAAAAAATAATGGAAAACCTTTGGGTTTTTGTGTAAAGGAAGACTAAAAAAAAAAAGAAAATTAAGAGGGAAACCCAAATTTGTATTATTATATACTGGGGAAAAAGGTACAGATCCCCCCAAAATTTTCCCCCCCCCGTTATTAAAAAAGCTCAATAAGTTAGCTGCAGAGACCAGTGTCAGAGCGGGCACAGCTTCTGGCACAAATGTCTTTTGTTTGGGGGGTGCATGTTTCCCCCCGCAGGATCCCTAAACATTTACAAATTTTGTTGAAGGCAGTAAGTGTTTAACCTTTATTTAGATCGGAAATGCTTTTATCTATCTATTATCTTTTATCTATCCTTTTATCTATCCCAACTATCTAACTATCTAACTATCAAACTATCTAAAATATCTATCTACAAATTTTATCTATTATCATCTTTAAAATCTACAATTTTATCAAAATATCTATCTATCTTTTCTATCTTTTTTCCCATCTATTTCATCTATCTGTATCTATCTATCTATTTTATCTAAATCTTTCTAAAAACTTTCTATCCCACTACTTTATCTATCCATAACATAAACAATCTTCCATATATCTAACTATTACTATCTACATCATCTATCTATCTATCTTTTAAACTATCTATTTTTTTTTACATCTTTCTATCCCTGTAAATCAATCCCAAACTATTATCTCTTTATCTATCTACATTTCTATCATATCTTCCCACCTATCTATTTTACCATTAAACTATCTACTACGTATCTATCCCACCTATCAAAGAAACTATCTACATTTTCTATCCTTAAACTATTTATGTCTTTATTTAACCTTTATGTATCTATCTACATATCTATTGTAATGTTCTTCTAGGGTACGTAAACTATCTATATAAACTATCAGGGCTATTTAGCTATCTAGCTACGTATCTAGCTATATCTATCTATCTACGTTTCTATCAGTCTACGTATCTATCAGTTTATGTATGTATCTACATATCTATCTATCTTTCTATCTACATATCTATCTTTCTATCTAACCATCTATCTATGTACGTTTCTATCTATCGACGTATCTTTCTTTAAATCTATTAACATATGTATCTTTCTATCAAACCATCTATGTATCTATCTACAAATCTACATATCTATCTACCTATCTATCTATCTATATACATATCTACTTATTTATCTATCTATCTATCTATCCATCCATCTCTTTTCACCTGCCTATCTATCTATCTATCTATCTATTTATCTATCTATCCATCCATCTACCTTTAATAGTCATAACTGATGTTGATACCTTTTATCTATATACCTATTCTCATATTAGTAACAACTAAAGAAGTTACTATCACAGCTCACTCAGGATTATTTGTTATTCAACTTTTCTAGAGTTTGCTACGGCAAATCTGCTTGGCAGATATCTATTACATATATTATCTATCCGTCAACATCTCATATTTCTACCTATATCACAGCTTTTTTTGATATGATTTTGATATAGAAGATAGATATGATATAGATAGATAATTAATATATTGAGAGTAGATAGATAGCTATGATATATCTATCTTCTATATCATATCTACCTATCTATAACATATATCTATATTCTATCTACTATCTAGGCTCCATCCATTCCATTTTGTCAGTGCTGATGTTATGTATTAGGAGGTGATTGCACAGGGAGCAGCCGCAGTGTCATTTGCCCCTGACAGATGTTCCTTTTTCGGGAATAAATGCTTTTTGGCTTCATTTGATTACTGAACTTCTTTTAGTATAACGCCTGTGACACGCAATGTGTGCGGGAAAAATGACTCTGGTCCCCTGTAAGAGCTTGTTACATTGCCTGCACCGTATGGAAATGTCTGCCGTATTTAATCTTCCCCCGGAACAAAATCGTTCATTTTACAGGCGAATTATATTAAAACAAACCAGAAAGAATAGCTCCCCTCGTGTGGAGGCGTCTGTACATTTTTATGGACGCTCTATAACAAAATATGTTCTCTAAAACGAATTCTCAAACGCTAACAGTATTGTTAAATAGACGCACAACGTAAATAAGTCATAAAAATCAAAAGTAACAGCCAGGAATTTGTACATTTTAGTGGCTCTTGAGGTGAAAAGGAGAAAAAAAAACATTTGATGCTTGAGCGCCCTCTGCTGTCCCTGCTAGAGAGGTGAGGATGCCACTGGCCCTGTTGGGTGAGGGTGATGGCTCCGGCACACGGCCGAATTCACAAGTGCTGTTCACATAGGTCGCTGGAAACTCATCCAGTTTTTTAGCTGCAGATTTACTTGGTGCTGGATTTGCTGTGGATTTGGGTTGGGGATTTTATGTGCAGAATATCTAATAGCTTTTGCCTGAATGCACACTTTACGATTTTGCTGCAGATTGTGTTGCGGATCATATTTTTGATTTTGTGGCAGATTTTTCTACATTGAATTGAACGCGTGCACTGAAAGCTCCAGATAAACCTTTCCCTGAGCATTCTGCCTTCTACCATTTAGGTCAATGTAGAAAAATTCAAAGCAAAACCATTCACGCTTTTGGGTATGTTCACATGACGGATTTTCCCACTGAGAAAAACCATGAAGAATCTGCGTCCAGAGCCGGGACGATGGGTAGACAGTGGTATGTGATCGCCTAATGCGCCCGTCAGCAAAGGGGTGCAGGGATGTATGGAGCGGGATTATGAGCTGAGGCTGCTCCCTATACAGCGGGGCCCGGGCTCTTCCTTAGGGTTTGCCCCATGGAAAGGGTTTTATTGGTTTTTTTTTTTCAGAGGGTTTTTCTTTTTTTAAAAACCCATCTGAAAACCAATGTTTCCCCCATAATTTTAAATTTGAAAATCCGTGCAGGGGGGAAATGCTGCACGGTTTTTCGGGCCAAAAACGATTTTTCAATTTTAGAACTTATTCATTCTTCCCCCGGGTTTTTTGGGGGGAAACTTTAAACATGGGGGGTGAAAGGGGGGGGAAGGGCTTGAACCCCCAAATGCGGACAAAAGCCGCCCCCCTTGGGCCGGGGCCAAATACCGATCGCGAAATCCCTTACACTCTAGAAAAATAAAACTCCACAAAACAAAGGCATAATCCTGTTTTTCTCCTTTCCCCCAGCGGGGGAGAGCGAAAGCAAGGGTTTCCGGGTTTTTTGGGGAAATTTTCTATGGGGTAAAAGGGTGCTATTTACCCTATTGGTTAGGGCCCCCAAAATCCCTTTGGGTTTCCAAACCCCTGTCTGCGGCCAAAATTTTGGATATGCCCCTTAAATTTAAAAAGGGCATGATCCCTCTACCCTCCCAAAACTTGGAATCCGCCCCCCCCCCCCCCCCAAAAACCCCCAAAACCTTTTTTCCCATATCAAAAAATTTCAAATTCCAAAACTGTAAAATCTGAACTGTAGTCAGTGTCAGACTGGAGTACCCTGGGCCCACCAGAGCCACTCTTCCTTGGGGCCCACTATTCAGCTTTATATAGAATAGCAAAGTGCTTCCCCCGGGAGAAATTCCGTTTCCCCCGGGGAAACAGATTTTTAGCAAAATTTTTCACCTGTTTTCAAAGAAGAGAAGAGTTCAACCCTTCATCAAAAGAGGCAATTCCTTTAAAACCCTGAATTTTAGAGATGTTGCCCCTTTGGTCCCCCGCTTTGCCCCAACCCCAAAATTTGTGTAGAGGGCCCCTTCTTAGCCCGGAAATTTTAGATCGATGTGAGGTCATTTTAGGCAGGATCCATGGTGGGAAAACTAAATTTTCAGAAAAAATTTAGGAAATCCCATAAATAATTTCCCCCAGTGTTTTGCATATTTACAATTTTTTTTGGGTTTTAAAACATATCAAATAAATAAATTTTTTCACTCCAAGCAAAAAGGTAAACCCTTGTTTTGAAGGGTGAAAATTTTTAAACTCCTTTTTCTCCATCCACTATAGCTTTGTACATGGACTACTGTAATTTTAAAATTTTTGTCTCTTAAACTTAAAATAAATTTTTACTTGCAAGTATTTAGATCTGCTTAATTCTGCAGAATTTTTTCCCGTAAAATGCATTGTTCCCGTTTTCCTTCCCAAAAAAACTAAATGTTAAATTTTTATTATTTTTTAGTATTTTTTAAATCCACCTTTTTGGGTTTTTAATACTGCCTGAATCCCTTTTGGGCTCCCGGAAACAATTCAAGCCATCCCTTTTCCAAAAGCCCAGGTTTTCTTCAACACGTTCCCCAAAAATTGGGGCAGGGTGGACTTAGAAACAAACACAGATTTTTCTTCCAAATCAACCCCCAAATGGGTTTAAAAGATCAAAACATTTTTTGCCCTTTTTCTTGTCAGTGTATGTTTACCTAAATTGCTTGAATTTTTGTATATAAGGTGATTTAAAAGGGTTGTTTTTTACCCCCTTCTACATAATTTTTCACCCCTTTTAAAAATGCGCCTTTTTATGAGGGAGTCGGGAGTCAGAGTCGGGAGGGCCAAATTGGAGGGTTTTTTGGGAAATTTGGGAGCGGGTTGGGGTTTGGGTTTCCGACTCCACAGCCCTGCTCAAAAAAAATATACACCACATACAAACATCACACACCCTTTACATACCCCCCACCCCAAACAAACCCAACCCCAACCCCACCGTATACATCTACAAAACATCACTTTTCCCCACCTGTTCATCCCCACACATCAATCCACATCATAAACAAAGAGAACCCCCCACCATCATTTTTAACCACTAACACAACCTTTTTACCTTCACATTTAATCACTCATACACGTTACCACTCACACACCGGATACAACCCTTGACACCCCCACAACCGTATTTTCCCCCCGACAACCCAAAAACCCTATTGTGTACAAAAACCCCCCTACAACCTTACACCCCAACCGTTTACATCCCGGGACATTTACTACACAAGTATTGATCCAATAAAATCACTTTAAAACCAAATGCATCCACCCGACACCACTACCATTACTAGACAACCCCAGAAAACCCCAAACAAACACTGCTTTGACCCCATATACCACTCACAACCCCCCGTATACATTCCCCGACACCAATCATACAACCCGACCCCCCCCCCCCCGACAACCACATACCAGACTTTCCCCCTCAACCCCCATAAACTTCTTTGATCCCTTTTACCACTCACACACTGTATACCTCCACATACATCCCCCAAGGGCCCTTTACATCACCGGGCCCCTTTATTAGGGACACCATGCAAATAAAAAGGGGGGGAAACCCCCTTTTTTCCTTCAAACCCGGGGCCCCAAATTTTTCGTGGCATAGATTCAAAAAAGGTGCCCGGAAGGATTTCCCAGGGGATTTTTTGGTCCATATTGACATGATAGCATCACCAGTTGCCGCAGTTTTGGGCGGCTGCACATCCATGATGGAATCCCCGTTTTTCCCCCACATCCCCAAAAAAGCTCTAATTTGGGTTGAAATCTTGGTTTACTTTTGGAGGCCCTTTTAGTACAGTGAAAATCAATTTTCAAAGTTCAAAAAACCGTCTGGAAAATGGGTTCCAACCCTTTTTTACATGGCGCATTATCCTGCTGAAAGTAGCCCTCAGTTTGGGTACTTTTTGGGGCATAAAGGGATGGCATGGACAGCAACAAAACCAGGTAGGGGTGTGGATTGCAACAGCTCAATTGGTACCAAGGGGCCCCAAAAAGTGCCAAGAAAAATTCCCCCACCCAAGACACCACCACCCCAGCCTAACCTTGGGTACAAGGCAGGGGACCATGCTTTCATGTTGTTTGACCCAAATTCTGAAACCCCACCATCCGAAATTTGAGCAGAAAAAACGAGACTCATCAGACCAGGCAATTTTTTTTCCCAAACTTCTACTGTCCAATTTCGTTGGGTTTTTTCAAAAAGGAAACCCAGTTTCCTGCTTAAGCGAAGGGGGTTGGCACCGGGGTGGTTTTCTGCTGGGGTAGGGCCCCTCCCGCCCAAGTTCTCCGAAAGTCTTTAGATGCTCTTCTCCTACCTTGGGGAAAAGGGTTTTCTATTTTGGGCACTGTTTCCTTTTTATTTAGCTCGAAAACCGTCGCCCATTCTCCTTTGAACCCCTTTGGCATCAACAAGGCAAATTTTCCCCCCACAGGACTGCCGCCACCCGGATGTTTTTTTTTTTTTCCCGGGCCATTCCGTAAAAAACCCCGAGATGGTTTTGCGGGAAAAACCCCGGAGAAACAGCGTTTCTAAAAACTCAGCCCGCCCTTCTGGCACCAAAAAAACCTTGGGCCACGTTAAAGGCCCCCTCAAATCCCCTTCTTCCCCCTAAAGTTTCTCAGTTTGAACTGGGAGGGGAAATTTTCTTGTCCCTGTCTAAAATGCCAAAAAGCATGATTTTCCCCCATGTGAAGGGGTGTTAGAAATTTTAAATTTTTAACGAGCAGTTTTGGGCAGGTTAAACCCAAAAAAGGGCCGGTAGTTTTATCCCAAAACAACCCTCACACACCAATTTTAAACCCCCGAACCCAAAACACACCGTATACATCCCCAGACACAACTCACACATTGTGTACATCCCCATACAACTCTTACACATCGTATACATCCACATACATCACTTACACAACGTATAGATCCACATACATCACTTACACACCACTCACACATCATATACATCCCCAGACACCACTCACACACCGTGTACATCCCCAGACAACCACTCATACACCGCATAGAACCCAATATACCACTCACACACACCGTATACATCCCCAGACACCACTCACACTGTATAAAACCCCATACATCACTCACATATTGTATACATCCCGATACATCCTCACCTGATAATCCCAAAAATCACTCACAACCCTATACATCCACAACATCACTACACATCATATACTACCCATACCCCCTCAACCCCATATACACTACATACATATCAACACCTGTTTCATCCCCATAATAACCAACACATTACCATCACACATAATAATGGGCCCACATTATATACACCATAACACTCTATACTCCAATACATCACCACACACTGTAAATCACTTTCACACTGAAGATCCCCCAAAAAAACACCAAAAACCCCTTAAATCCACTACATCATCACACAGGTTACAAACCCCATATACCCCTCACACAACCCATACATCCCCATACATCACTCCACACCATATACGTAAAACCCATACACCGTTACAACCCTTTTCATCAAAAAACCATCACACACCTTTACATCCCCAACAACTCACCCTCCCCCCCCCCCCCTCACAAACAAACGCTTTTTACACCACTAAACCCTATACATTCACTACATCACTCACAACTGTATCTCATTTAAAAACCGATGCATCCCCCCACATCAAAATAACATCATTACAAGGACCCCTAAATCAAAAACACCCCCCACAACTTTTAAAATTCAATACACCCCACACCTATAATTCTACAAAAACCCCTCACAAAACTTAAACCCCCCAAAACACCATATACATCCCCATACATCACTCACACCGTATACATCCACATACATCACTCACACACTGTATACATCCACATACATCACTCACACACAGTATACATCCCCATACATCACTCACACAGTATACATCCACATAGAGTGATAACAAAGACTAAAAGTCTTATCACTCTATCGGCTACCATCTGTCTTTGTATCACCACCATTTTGGTGGTTTCCATCTCGTCCCCTGATGAACCAGGTTAAGTGCTGGAGAAACGCGTCGGGATTTTTTGTTTTGTTTATTTATTTTGTGTTGTATCAATAGGGTGTAAGTTTTGTCCAGTAGACAATGTGGTTATTTAGTACCTACATTGACTAATTTTTGGTATAGGGTGAGTCATCAGATAGGCGGGGTCGCCCTTTTTGGGGCGAGTGCTGCTCCTTTGGATAGGATTAGTATAGTCTTTTACTGATTGTTTTTGTCATCTGGACACAGTATGGGATGTGTATATCCATCGATTTACAGAAGCGTGTCTATTACATCTGACTTTATTTGATATACCGTTTCTGTATTTGTATATTTGGTATATGTATACTTTTTCTTGACACTTTTCATAATATTACCCTATGCTAATGTGATTGTATCATATGGTGGTTATTTAAAGGCTATTTGATAAATTTTTGTTATCTAAATTTTTTTTTTCCTATAGGGAGGTGTGGTTTTTAATGCATATAATTATTCTGTGAGTTGTTTTGGTCTAATCCTATAGTGTAATCTTATCAGTGTCTGAGATTCACCACTCACACACTGTATACATCCACATACATCAATCTCACACCGTATACATCCACATACACCACTCATACACCATATACATCCACATATACTACTTACATACCAAATAGATCCCCCTACATCACTCACACACCATATACATCCCCATTCACCTCTCACACACTGTATACATCCACATATATCACTCATACACCATATACATCCCCAGACACCACTCACACTGTACACATCCACATACACGCCTTACACATCATATACATTCCCATACACCGTATACATCCACATACACCACTTATATACCATATAGATTATTATTATTATTATTTATTTTATAGCGCCATTAATTCCATGGCGCTGTACATTCAGGGGGTTACATACATAACATAAGTCAAAACAATTACAGTAGTGACAATCTCTGACTAACAACAGGTACGAGGGAAAAGGGGGCCCCTGCCCGCGAAGGCTTACAATCTACAAGGAAGGGGAAAGAGACAAAAAGTAGGGCAGACATGTTCGGGGGTAAGGACAGTGGTGTTATTCTGGGTCATAGCAATCCTGAAGAGGTGGGTTTTTTTCAGATTGCTTTGAAGCTGGTGAAAGTTGGGGAGAGTCTGAGGTGTTGGGGCAGCAAGTTCCAGAGTAATGGGGGAGGCACGAGAGAAATCTTGGAGACGGTTGTGTGAGGAGGTGACAAGAGGAGAGTGGAGAAGAAGGTCCATGAGAGGAGGGGAGGTTGCGGAGGGTGAGTATCTGGAGATTAGAGCAGAGTGTATGGAGGGGAGGGGTCATGGAGAGCCTTGTAGGTCAGGGTCAGTAACTTGAAATTAATGCGCTGGGCAATGGGAAGCCAGTGTAGGGATTGGCAGAGGGAGAGGCAGAGGATAGCGAGGAGAGAGGTGGATAAGACGGGCAGCAGAGTTGAGAATGGATTGGAGGGGAGCGAGAGTGCAAGCTGGGAGGCCACAGAAAAGGGAGGGTTGCAGTAGTCGAGGCGGGAGATGACAAGGGCATGGACCACATTTTTGTAGTGACAGGGTTAAGGAATGAGCGGATGCGAGAGATGTTTTTCAGGTGGGGGCGGCGGGTTTTGAGGTGAGGGTTTGGATGTGCGGTTTGAAGGACAAGGCAGAGTCGAGTGTTGTCCCAAGGCATTGGATTTGCGGCCCCCGGTGAGAGTGTAGAGCCAAATGCTATGATAGAGACATCAGGTGGAGGGATGGAGTGGGACGGTGGAAGGAAAAATAAAATTCAGTTTTCTCTACATTAAGTTTTAGAAGACGGGGGGAGAAAAAGGGAAAGGATATGGATGATAGGCAGTTTGGGATCCGGAGGTAGAGAGGTAAAAACAGACCGGAGATGTAGATTGGGTGTCATCACATACAGGTGGACTGGAAGCCATGTGATGCTATGAGCTGACCCAGACCAAGAGTGTAGATAGAGAAGGTAGTGGGCCCAGGACTGACCCCTGTGGACACCAACAGAGAGATGGCGATGGAGGAGGTGGTGTGAAGTGAGAGCCCTGAATGTCCGATCAGTGAGGTATGAGGAGATCCAAGAAAGGGCTGAGTCCGTGATGCTGAGGGGGGAGAGGATTTGTAGAGGAGTGAGTGGTCGACAGTGTCAAAGGCAGAGACAGGTCAAAGAGGAGAAGGATAGAGTAGTGACGTGAGGCTTTTTGCTTTAAAATAGGTCATAGTGACTTTGGTTAGGGCGGTTTCTGTAGAGTGGTGGGATCGGAAACCAGATTGGAGTGGGTCAAGAAGAGAGTTGGTGGATAGATGGGAGGACAGTTGAAGGCAGACATGTTGTTCCAGGAGTTTTGAAGCAAATGGAAGCAGTGAGATGGGGCGATAGTATGGACAGAGAGGAGGGTCAAGAAAAGGTTTCTTCAGAATGGGTGTGATGGTGGCATGTTTAAAAATGGTGAAGGGACAATGCCAGAGGTTAGTGTAGGTTGAAGAGATGGGTGAGAGCTGGGGGTAATAACAGGGCTGAGGTCTGGATGAGGTGGATGGGAGTGGGTCAAGGGTTTCAGGTAGTGAGGTTGATTTGGGAGTAGAGAGGAGAGCATGTCATGAGTGACCGTGGGAAAAACAAGTTAGGGGGAAGTGCAAGGTGGTGGCTGTGGGGAAAGTGTGGGTAGAGCGGCTGGCGGTGGGGACTGTGCCGGCATGGGTGTGGGTGGGGGGGACAGTGGAAATGATGCTTTCTCTGATTAGGTTTGGGCTTGTTTAGAAAGTGTGGGTGGCAAAGTCATCCGCTGAAAGGAGGGATGGGGGAGGAGGTTGCCGTGGACGGAGAAGCGAGTTGAAGGTTTTTAATAGTTGTCTGGGGTTGTGGGACAGGGGGGGTAAAGACAGTGGAGAAGTTATCCTGTTTGGCTGAGGCCAGTGCAGACTTAAATGTGTGTAGTGGGTAGTTTGTACGAGGTGAAGTCGGTGGTGGAGCGGGTTTTCTTCCAGTGGCGTTCGCAATTCTGGAAGCACGCCTCAGCTGTTTGGTACAGTCTGTGTGCCAGGTTTTCTGTTTGTTTTGTGGGTTCTGTTGTGTGTGAGAGGAGCGACCAAGTAAGAGTGGAGGTGATTGGTGGTTGTAGAAAGCGGTGGCTGTGTTGGGTCATCTAACGAGGATATGGTAGAGAGAGATACAAGAGAGTCCGAGAGAGTGCGAGGGTTAAGTTTTTGAAGGTTTCCCGCGGGGGGGTACTTGGTGTGAGACAGAGGAGCAGGTGGGGTTTGGAGATGGTGGAAAATGTAAGCAGGTTGTGGTCAGATATAGGGTGTGGGAGTTAGAGAAGTCAGAAGGGACAGAGGCGGGTGAGGACGAGGTCCAGAGTGTGTCCATTTTTATGAGTGGCTCCAGAGGTCCATTGGGGGAGGGCCCAAAAGGGAAAAGGAGAGCGAGAGGAGTTTTGTGGCAGCGGAGTGGGTGTGTCGATGGGGGTGTTAAAAGTCTCCCAATAATGATTGTTGGGTAGCAGTGGAAAGAAAGTGGAGAAACCAGGAGGGGAAGTGATCAAGGAAGGTGGTGGCAGGGCCTGGGGGTCGGTAGAAAACTGCCACTTTGGGGATTGGAGGGGATAGATGCGGGCAGAGTGCACCTCAAAGGAGGGGAGGTTGAAAGGAAAGGTAAAGGCGGAATGGGGCGAAGGACAGGTGTCTGACAGTAGAAGGCCAACACCTCCACCATGCTTGTTGCCAGGGCGGGGAGCATGGGTAAAGTGGAGGGGCCCCCAAAGGAGAGAGCAGCAGGGGAGACTGTGTCAGAGGGGGTCAGCCAGGTTTCCGTCAGCCAAGAAAGGATAAGTTACGTGATATAAAAAAGGTCATGTATGTAGGAGAGTTTTGTTGCATACAGACCGTGCATTCCAGAGAGCTCCAGAGAGAGAAAAAAGGAGGAAGGGAATAGGTTTCAAGTTTGCAGGGGTTTTAAAAAAGTTTGCAGAAATGGGTCTGTTACAGTTGAAATGCATAGTTGGAATGTGCTGTGGGGGCCCTGGATCGGGGATATGTCCCCAGCAGCTAGGAGGAGCAGAGAGAGGGTTAGGAGGTGGGAGTAAGATAGACAGTAAGTCGGTTGGGTCTGTTTGGTGAGGAAGGCATTGATAGGGGGAAACAGGTTGGTGGCAGCAGACAAGTGAAGGGTAAAATGCTGGGGAGATAAACAGGCATTCCCCAGCAGAGGGAAAGGGGAATAAGCAATTAGTTTAAGAAAAATGGAGGTGTAAAATATGGAGGACAGGAGAAACAGGGTGAGTGACTGGGGCAGGCTGTGACGCGTAAGGGGAAGAGAAAAGCATAACAAGCTGTTACCTATGTCAACCCTTTGGGTTAATCCTGGTTTAAATTCCGGTTTTAATTCACTTTTTCCAGTACTTTGAACAATGGCCAGACATGACCAAGGTCAGATATGACAGATACAGGTACTAATATAGTGAATCAAAACCCAATCTGGCTACCAAGAGCAAACAAAGGGGAGGAGCCCAGGAACAGCTAATTAAAAAGGTGGGTGGGGGGGAGGAAAGGAAGCAAATTTGAACTGAAGATGCTAGACTTAAGAAACAACACAAATAGCAGGGAATGGAGACAGGAAGGTGGAGGTGTGTGCAGTCATAGATCCACATACATCACTCACACACTGTATACATCACTTACACACTGTATACATCCACATACATAACTCACACAGTATACATCCACATACACTACGTATACCCTGTATACACCCACATACACCATTTTTACACTGTATACATCCACATCCGCCACTCACACACAATGATGTCACTATTACATTATGTAAATAACACACACACACAATAAGAAGAGCATATTTCACACATACAATGGCCACATGCAGCACACACCTGCCACTCATAGTACACATACAACACACCCTTACCTGGCTTATGTAAACTGATCAACCATGCAGGGCAGGATATAGGCCTCTGTGTACCAGACACCTAATTGCACTACAAAGCCACGCCTATTAAATGTAAGCTCCGCCCACCCTACTATGATTTCAACTAAGTTAAAAGTACTTCTGGGCCCCCTTGTGAGTCTTTGCTATGTAGTTGGGTCCTCTGGCCCTGGGGCCCCTCAGCAGATGAAGCCTTTGCACAGCAGGTCACATGGTCTACAGCAGGTACAGCTCAGGAAGAGAGGGCTGTAAAAACAAGCCTCACACTGATTGGCTGAGGCTCATCCAATCAGTGTTAGGCTAAATTTCAGCTCTTCTCTCTGGGATTGTGCAGGGAGGCTGAGTGTAAGGGCAGGGGAGTGCCCAGCCTGGAGCTGACCATGCTCCACAGTGTGACCTATTACAAGTGTGAACCAGGCTCTAGGCCATGACAACATTGATAACATAAACTGCACACAGTACTCAGCGGAAATAAACTCTGAAAATTACTTCATGTTTCAGAGACAGATTCTTCCCCCCACAGGGTTACATGCTGTACATTTCCACAGCAGATTCCCCCTCCCCCCCACAGGGTTACATGCTGTACATTTCCACAGCAGATCTTTCCCCCCACAGGATTACATGCCTTGTAGCATTTCTGCACAAGGCAGAGTCTTCCCACGCCTAACCATGGGTTACATGCTGTACATTTCCACAGCAGTATTCATTTCCCCCTCACAGGGTTACAACTGCTAGGTAAGCATTCCCACAGCATATTCCTCCCCCCACACGGTTACCTGTGTATCATTTCGCACAGGCTAGGATTGCTTGCCTTCTACCCCCTACAGGGTTACATGCTGTACATTTCCACAGCAGATCTTTCCCCCCACAGGATTACATGCTGTACATTTCCACAGCAGATTCTTCCCACGCTCACAGGGTTACATGCAGTAGGCATTTCGACAGCAGTCAGATTTCTTCCTGCGCCCACAGGTTAGCATGCTTGTAGCATTTTCCAACAGCAGATTACTCCCCCTCACAGGGTTACCTTTGCTGTAACAATTTCCACAAGCAATTCTTTCCCAGGCACGCCCCACAGATTACATGCTGGTAGCATTTCCACAGGCAGATTCCCCCCCCCAGGCCCACTAGGGTTACATGCAGTATGCAATTTCCAGCAGTCAGAATGCGTTTCCCCCCACCCACATGGATTTCATGCTGTACGAAGTTTCCCAGTTCAAGCAGATTCACCCGCACCCACCGCCGAACAAGGGTTAGGCATGCTAGTATGCATTTCTCAAGCAGATCTTTCCCCCGCACAGGTTAGCATGCTGTAGCATTTTCCACAGCAATTGCCGATCCGCCCTCCCGCGGCCCAAATCAGGGTTAGCATGCTGGCAACATTTCCACAGGGCGTAGATCTTTCTGCCCCCACAGATTACAAGTGCTGTGGGGCATTTCCATATGCATGATTCTTTCCCCCAACATTGGGTTTATCACGCTGTACATTTCCACAGCAATTCTTCATCCGACCTCACGAGGGTTACACTGCTGTAACATTTCCACAGCAGATTCTTCCTCCCGACAGGTTAGTGAAGCTGTACAGTATCGCTACAGTCAGATTCCTGCCCTCCCACATGGGTTACATGCTGTACATTTTCCAGCAGCATATTCTTCCCCCACAGTGATAATATCTTGTACATTTTCGCACAGGCAGATTCCTTCCCCCTCCCACAGGGTTCATGCTGTAGCATTTCCACAGGCTATGAATCGCATCTCACCCAGCCCCCCCCAACGCCTCAACTAGGATACATGGCTGTACATTTGCCACAGGCAGATTCCTTGCAGATTCCTCCCCCCCACAGGGTTACATGCTGTAATTTCGCACAGTGCAGTATCTGGCCCCCCGCCCCCCCCTCACAGGGCTACATGGCTGTACATTTCCAACTGAGCAGGTTTTCTTGCATGTTTTTGGCCAGTCAATGTAACTTGACTCTAGTTTGGTAGCCTGCTATCTTACATACATAGTACCTGTACTCTACCACTTCCCGTATCACATCAGACATGCCACAGGATTCATTGGCAGATTTTGTTATGATTCTTAGAATTGGAAAGTAGTCTGTTAGATTTGAGCTCGTTTCTTGCTTACCTATCATTATTAACATCGATTGTCAAATAAACTTTTATGCGCCGGCTTTGGCCATGTTCACACACGCGTTAAAATGAGACAGTATTTCAGTCCGTTAATTACTGCGGCCGGAGTGGCGCTAAATTAGCGGGCTGAAATACGTCCCAAGTCATTACGCAGGTAATCCACAGTTCTGCGTGAAGAACAATGGATTACGTCACCACTCCTGCTCGGCGAAGGCCCGCGTCGGGCGGGGAATAAGTGCAATGTGAAATACGCAGTAGGCGTATACCGCGCCGTGGTAGAGAAAGTCTATGGGGCCAGCGAGGGTGCCAGGCCCCTGCCCGCTTCCCCGAGCCCATTCGCCCCAAACCTGCGTCCACAACTGCGTCAATTGCGGGGCGTAATAACGCCCGTGTTCATTTAGAGGCCGTGTGAACTCTAGCCTTTAGAGGGAATGTTTCATACATACAGAGTTTTCTGCATGTTTTTTACTGGTGTGGATTTCTGACAGTTGAATACACGGATCTGCTCGAACATGTTTTCTGGTCCAAGGGCCACATATTTATAAAAGTTGTCCCTTCTCCCAGGAGTATATTCCGGCTATCCCTACCTGAGGCCGCTTATGTCATCTTCAACTGAAAATACCCCAAAATGTGCTGAGGGATCTTGGGTTGCGCACTTTAGGGAACAAAGCCAGAGACAGCAGAATAGGGTTCGCTGCACCATGAAACTCCAAGTAAAGGATAAGATGAGGTGACAGTTTTCATTGTATATTTGGTGGGGGCCTTATATGAAATTGACTTTCACAACTAGAATGTAGAACCCGCACACATATATAAGCATCTGCTCCAGACTCATCCTCCTGGCCTACAATGGAGTTTCGAGACCTTATCAGGCATTATATTGTGGTACTCTAGAGCCTGTGGATTAGCCAGGCAATTGGTGTCCAGGAAATAAATACTCCTATGAGAAAGAAATCCAGAGATAATGAAAAAAACCCAGATTTACTGGATTGGAACATTTAGTATTGTTTTAAGATAGGATATAATACCAGCCTATAGTGTCTATTAATAACTAGAATTATTATTATTATTTATTTTAAAGCGCCATTTGAATTCCAGGCGCTGTACATTCTGAGGGGGTTACATATCATTACATAAGTCAAACGAGTACAGTGATAAGGGATAATGACAATTGGCACGACAGAGGGAGAGAGGACCCTATAAACCTCTACCGCAGTGGGCTTACAATCTACAAGGAGGGGGAAAGAGATAGGAAGTGAGTAGGCAGAGCATGTCATGTGGATGAAGTAGTGACAAGTATAGTGTGAGAGGTTAGAGTCAAGCCTGAAGTAAATGGGTATTTCAGGTTCTTTTTGTGAAGCTTGGTGAAAGTGAAGAGAAGAGTCTGATTTGTTGGGGGCATAGAGTATCCAGGAGTGTGGGTTAAGCAGGTTCGGGAGAAGTCTTGAGCAGTTGTTGTGAGGAGCATTGATAAGGGGAGAGGCAGAGGAGAAGGTCCTAGTGGAGGATCGTAGATGTGCGTGGGGTGAGATATTTGGTATATTAGGGACAGTAGATGTATGGAGTTGTGGAGGAGGTTCATGGAGAGCCATTGTATGCGTCATGGTTTAAGTAGCTTGTAGAATGAATCGCTGGGCAATGTGAAGCAGTGAAGGGATTGGCAGCAGGGGAAGAGGGCAGAGATAGTAGCGAGAGTAAGAGGTTGATAAGACGCGAGCAGCAGAGGGTTAAGTGATTTGGATTGGATTGGGAGCTAGAGTGCTAAGTCATGGGAGGTGGGCCACAGAAAGGAGATTTTGGCAGTATCTATGGCGGGAATGACAAGGGCAATGGACCTAGCATTTTTGAAGTGTCATAGTTGAGAGAATGAGTGGAATGGCGATGAGTATGTTTTTTCAGTGGAGGCACGGGCAGGCATGAGGTGAAGGTTTTGATGTGTGGTTGTGAAAGATAGAGGGCGCATAGATTACCGTTCCAGAGGCAGCGTGAGCTTTGCAGGGACCGGTGAGGAGTGGTAGAGACGTTATTACTGTAATAGAGAGATCAGGGCAGGAGGAGTAGAGTTGGATGTGCGGAAAGTTTATAGAGTGACTTTTTCCCTCGCACATTTAAGTTTTAGGAGACGTTATGAGCACAGTAAGGAGGAAATAGAGGACAGGAAACAGTTCGCAGGGATTCCGGGAGAGTAGAGAAGTGACATCATGGGGCCGGAGATGTAGAGATTGGTGTAGCATCAAGCATACGAGGTGGTAAAGAAGATGTCCATTTGTAGGGCTATTCGAGTCATGACCGATCCGGCCAAGGGTGTATGATAGAGAGATGAGTAGTGGGACGTGACCGCTTGGGGACACCAACAGAGAGGGCTTAGGAGGAGAGGTGTAGCGACGGAATGAGAGACTAGCTGAAAGTACCGATCATGTGAGTACGAGGAGATCCAAGAGGAAAGATGTCAAGTCTGTGTTGAATGCCGATGGAGTGAAGTAGGATTTGTATGCGCATGGAAGGATAATGGTCGACAGTGTCGAAAGGTCAGAGGACAGGTCTACTAAGATGAGGATCAGCAGAGTAGGTGGCATGAGGGCTTTAGCAGTTACTAGGTGTATTATGTGATCATTGGTTAGGGGTGGTTTATCAGGTAGATGTGGTTGGGGTCGAACACACCAGATTGTAGTGGGTCAAGGAAAGAGAATGTTTGAGGAGAGTTGGGAGAACAGCTGGAAAAAGATAGACCGAGCTGGCTCGGAGGAGTTTGTGTAAGCAAAGAGGGAGCATGTGAGATGGTGGGGTCTGATAGTTGTACATTAGAGAAGAGATGGGTCAAGGGTTATTTTATTTAGGAATTGGAGGTGTATAGTAGCATGTTTAAAACTAAGGCAGAAAGGGAAAGAATGCCAGAGGATAGGTGTATAGGTTGAAGAGATATGGGAGTGAGGGGCTGGGTATGATAGAAGCACTGAGGTCTGGGATTGAGTTGGATGGGCAGATGGGATCAAGACTAGCAGGTAGTGAGTTTGGGATTTTGGTGACAGTAAGGAGGAGAGCGTGTAGTCAATGAGTGACCGTACGGGGTAAGCTAAGTTACAGGGGGAAAGAGCCGGTTGCAAGGGAAGGGAGCGGGTGTGTGGTGACATGGTCGTGGCTGAAGCTCTTCTCTGATGAGAGTTTGCTCTTATGCTCTTCTTGGAGGAAGTGAATGGACAAAGACATACTAGCTTGAAAGGAGGGAAGGGGGAGTTGAAGGTGTTGGTGACAGTAGAAGAGAAGTTGAAGGTTTTTTGGAAATAAATGTCTGGGGTTAGTGGGTAACTAGTGAGGATATGAGAGTGGTGAAATAGGTCCTGTTTAGCTGATGGCATGTGGCAGGACATAAATGTCTGGCATTTAGTGTTTGTATTAGCAAAGTCATCAATTGGATGAGTTTTCTTCCAGTCGTCATTGCGGCAACTCTGGAAGTCTACGCCTACAGCTGTTTGTGTATGAGTCTGTGTGCTCACATGAGTTGTCTTGTTTATATATTGCGGTTCATGTTGCTGTGTGAGAGGAGTCCAGACTGATCAAAGGCGGTGATGAGATGTATAGTTGTATGAAAGTGGTGCTGCGTCTGATGTCATATGAATGAGGAGAAAGAGGAAAGAGAGTGCAAGAGAGTCAGAGAAGTGTGAGAGGATTGTAGGTATTTGTAGGATTCGGCTGGCGTGGGTATCGTACTGGGACTATGAGACATAGGAGGAGGAGGGTCAAGGTGGGGTAGAAGAGATAGTGGTGAAGGTAAGCAGGTTTTGGTCGGATATAGGGGTGAGGCGAGAGTTAGAGATGTCAGAATAGGGGCAGAGGTCTGGAGGGTTGAGAAGATGAGGTCCAGCTGTGTGTCGCATCTTTTGTGAGTTTGGCTTCCTGAGTCCATGCTGGGAAGATGGTTTGAAGGAGTGAGGCAGAGTGTGAAAGGAAGTTTGTTGGAAGCAAAGTGGGGTGTGTCGATTGGGATGTTGAGTCTCCGCTATAAAGATAGTGGGGATGTCGGTGGAAAGAAAAGTGGAGAACCCAGGAAGCCAAAGTGGTCAAGAAAATGGCAGTGGGCCGGGCCTGTGCGGACGGGCCTAGACCAACAGTGTACCAGCTTGGAGGTCGTAGGGGGCCTAGATCGTCGGAGCAGAGAGGCAACTGTTCAACAGGAGAAAGAGCCTGTGAGGATAGGCAGAAGGTAGGTAGAGCAGGACAAAGGAGCAGGTGTCAAGACAGGAGGATGGCCAACACCTCGCAACGCATGCTTAGTTACCCTCACAGGCAAAGGGCTTAGGAGTGTGGTGAAGTTGGAGGGCCGCTAAAAGAGAGTGGGGGCGAGCATAAGGAAACCTGTGTCAGAGATGGGGTCACCTAGTTTCAGATTGGAGGCCCACTTGTCCAAGAAGAGTAAGTTGCGTGAGATGAATCAAGTCTAGTGATGGAAGAGAGTTTATTACATACAGACCTGACCCGATGCATTCTTCTCCTGAGAGAGCTCTCCAAGGAGAGGGTGGGGGTAGGCACAGGGTCAGAGGGATTGTATCTGGTTTGAAGGGATTAGCTGGAATAATTAGTGGTGAATCTGTTTCATGAGGAGAGCAGAGACTAGTGTGTGGGAATGTGTCTGGTGGGGGCCCTGGGTTGGGGGGATTATGTTCCCGGAATGCCAGAATGAGTTCAGGCTGAGAGTGTGATGTAGTGGCAAGCAGATACAGGGACTGTAGTTTGGGAATGGGTTTGTTTGGCGGCCGTATGGTGTCTATTAGCTAAAGTGGAGGAAAGAGGTTGGTGGGCGGCAGACAGTGTGAGGGGTAAGAATGCAAGGGGGAGGATTTAGAGGTTCTGAGCCATACATTCGCCCACCATATACAGGTGATCCAAACCATACATGTCCACTATAACAGTGCCGGCCCTGTTAAACATTGGCTTTCCCACTCCATTACCAGTGGGCCTAATCATACAGTTGCCTACGCATATACAGTGCCAACTAATACAGTGCACCAACAACCATTAGCCATTCCGATAATACGTATATATGTATATTATACTAATATATACTATATATACTATAATAATATATATATATATATATATACTATTATATAATATTATATATATAAATATTAGTATATATAATATACTATGCCGGGTCAAACTATATGGCCGGTGGACCCAAAGTGTTCACATTGTGTTTTTTCTAGAAATGTTTTTTTATGTGGCAGTAACTAGTAACGTTGTCACATTGGAGTCACATATTGGGCTTTTAATTTACGAGACAGGATGAAGTTGATGCGTCCCTTTTGGTCCTCATTTCGCACACCCCGCCCCATACTTCCTGCACAGGTTGTTATATCAGTGCACGAAGGTCAACAAGGTTGGTGCTTTTATTTATTTTTCTCTCTGGATTATGTGAGGTCTGGATTGACCTCAATGGAGAATGTCTGAATTTGACTCTAGGTAGAGCCAGGATAAAGATAGAGTAGACTGCATCTCGCTATTGAGATCCCTTTGTAAAAATAGAGAAAAAAAATAAGAAAAAAAAGAAAAAGAAAATTATAAAACAAAAAAGTCCCAAATAAAAAAAAATAATGCTAAGCCGCCTTCTGAATCGCTTCTAGAAGTTTAAAAAAACCATACAGCCACAAGAAAAAAGACAAGAAAATAAAAACAAAAATAAATTTAGCATCAACCCTCAGCCCCCGGGGGTGGCAATAAGCGATTTTGATTCAAAAACACATGTGACCTAAGAAACATCAAAATGTTTTTTTCATGTATTATAGAAAAGCTGGGCATACAGTTGCCTACTCAATAAATAGTAGCCAACCCATTAAACATTGCTCCACCATTACGCAGTGCCGCTTAAACCATCACTTGTGGCCCGAACATATCAAGTGCCACCGCTACTTAATGTCAACAGATTGAATGTCAGATTGAATATTATTTTCTGAAAAAGCATGAGACAAAGCATGTTTGTGTCATTATGTCTTGGGGAGACATGTTGTGGTGTATTATCTGTATATGCCACTGTTTTTGGATTATTTGTTGTGTTGTTTTTGGAGTATTTGTGTAGCATACTAAGGGGGGAACACAGCAGAAAATATCCATGTAATAGTTAAGGTTCTCCTGAGAACCTTTCCTGGGTGTGTAATGATGCTTTTTTCTCCCCAGTTTTTATGTGAGTCTGGTAGGGCAGCTCCATCCTACTACGCAACCCTCTTTCCAATGAGTATACAGTGATGGAACCAAGCACTACACCAAAAGAACGAGACTTAAAGGGGTTTTGGCCATGGAGTGAAGTCATTATGCATGGTCCTAATAGCAAGGTTCTAATGTGTGTAACAAATCACGAGCTGAAGAGTAGAGAGAGACGTCACACAGCCAGAGGCACTAAGCATGGCATAAGGTATCCTGTGACATGTTCACAATCAAATAATCAACATCTATAACTTGTGGCTTTTCTGTAATAGCATAAAGTCACAACAGTTTTTCCCTCTGCTCAGCAGCTTAGAAATGCTCCTTCATGTTCATCTGCTGTCATCAGGGATAAAGTCAGGGATCTAATCACCAACTACAACTAGATTATTGCTGTATACAAAAAGAAAACATATTTGCTGACTCCGTGCCATTAGAAAACTTCTGAGCCAGTCTGGCAGTCCTACCATCAGATAAGAAGGCATCTCACTTCTTCTCTGCATGCGCAAACCCGTCCAGCAGCTTGCCTGTTAAGGCCGTATTCAAATACAAACTTTGAGAGTAACCCAAGGCATGTAAGGAAGCGCTGTGTAGCTCTTCACAGACTTGCAATTTCTTTGTAATCACTTATATATTTAGAAAATGTAGATATAAAAACGCCATTTTGGAGGATCCCACTTCAAACATTAGCGACGTTGCTAAAACCCTCCATTTAAAAGTTGACTGTCTGACAATGGTATGCATCCCCAGTTTCCCGTACAAACCCCTGATTATTTGCGTGTGCATGTGTTTTTCGTATGAAAGTGCATATGACATTGAATTATGGCTGTTTTGTACAGAGCGGTAATACAGTTGAGTGCAATAGTAAATTGAGAAAATAATATAGTTCCATATTTCCATTGGTATACTTCGCCTGCCACACTTATGACGATAAAGCTATGAACTGTGTTAAATATCTAGATGAGCTTCTTTTGTCTAGATAATCATTGGCCATCTATCTGTGTATTATTGCTACATTGCTGTGTATTATTGCTATCTGTGCATCATTGCTATCTGTGTGATTTGTGTATCATTGCTGTTTATTTTTGCTATATGTGTATCGTTGCTGTGTAGCATTGTGATCTGTGTATTATTGTCGTATATCATTGCATTGTTCAAATTATATTTCAAACATATGCGCGCAGATAATGAAATTTTCTCCCACTTGAGTTGTCACCTAAACTTCTTAATGGCTAATATGCCTTGGGTCATCAGGTTATTTGGAGTTCATAGGGTAATTGAAAGCCGCCCTTGGGAAAGTCTGTAAATGTAGCCACAGTTGTTGCCATCCAACTTTCCCAAAAACATAAGAATCAACAGAATCATCAAAGAATCAACAGAACAGAGTTAGAACACATATTAAGCTACGAAGAAATCACCTTAGAGGATCTTATTGAGTATATTTTATCTATGAGGATGTAAAAAACTATTTGTGTAAAGGGAACTTTATTTACCTATCTGACAATCTTTTTTATGTGGGTTTCTAGGAATAGGTATACCTCCCTACATGGCTAATTTGTAGGTACGTACTTCCGGTTAATACTTCATGGGGTTATAGTATTACACTATATACTGTATTTGTGGGCTATGTATGGTCTCAATAACCACCCACAATACAAAACACATGTATCATTTTGTATTAGTGACTTGACAAAAGAAAAGTGAACTTTAAATCTCTATAATATCAGGAGGCGTCATTTTCACATGGCCGCTAATAAAATTGTCCCTTCTAATTTCATTAGCGTCACTCTCTTCTATGACTTGAATCTGGTTGGGGGTCAGAATAATAGATTCAGATACCAGAGGCACATTCTTTAAACCAATAAAAATTTGATGTGGTGATCTATGGTTTCAGGAGACCGACATGCACCACCTTTTCAAAAACCAACGCTAAAATTATCGGCCGGAGTGCCAGGACCGCTCGCATCCAAATAAACACCTCTTCGGTGCCTTCGCAACCGTCCCATCTCCTGCGCTATTGTAGGTCGAAGCCCATATAATGTGAGTTTAGAGAGAAATTCTTTTTCGGATAGTTGAGGATTCTGTAACCATAGCAACAGCTAGATCGCAAAAGCCAAGTTTAATCTCAGAGCTTGATTTACTAATGTGAAGAGTAATTTACTGACGTAAGAGAAAGGATTGCATTGATTATGGGCTTTAGCTTTTCATTATTATGATACTCACTAAAGCATAAGTGTCGTTTTAAATGTGAAAAATAAATTGTCGGCGTTGTCACATCCAACCTAAATTGCTAAGGGTAAGCATCCGCTTCCATTTTCCTCCCACACCTTAATAGGGGCTGATTACAAAATACCATAAGTTAGTGATTTACTTAAAAATGCACAGATGATGTTCACTGTTTGTTCTCATTTTGGTCGCTCATCTCTACTTAAGAATCGATCAATGGTTTCATTCAAGTATTTTGAAGACTGCGTCATTTCAGAATCATAGGAAATAAAGATCGTGAGGATGTTACATATGTATGAATATGGACCAGAGGCAGACTGACCACTTGTGCAGTATCTATAGTCCATGGTCCTAGGGTGGGGAGTGACTATCCCACCACTTGCTTATAAAGAGCTATAAACATTCTGTTAATAAGTTTTAACTGTATTATTTTAAACATCATTTTTATATCCTCTATAGTGTAACAGGAAGCTTTTTTCACTATAAAGAATTAGATTTCTAAACATGTGGGGACAGGTAATATGAAAACATTTCTTCCAAATACATTATTCTTATTTGATTTTCTCCTTAGTGCAGGAGAATAAGAAGAGGAAATTTTATATGTGGCTCCGCGAATGCTACCACAGGCTTCTTCTTGTTGATGTCCAATTAAACTCCTTCATACTGATTAGCACAGACGCTCAGGGAGTGATGTCACGCATGGACTGAGGTCACGCTCCATAGAAAGACTCATTATCTCACAAACAAGATTAGGCTTTTGTTTAAAGATAAGCAATAATTGTTCACAATCCTTAGAGCACTTTGTTAGTTTAGGTTTGTACTGTATGATTAAGAAATCTCCTGCACTTAAAGGGAGTTTTAAAACGACCAGTAAAAACGGCCCAGGCACCTTTGTCATATATACGGAGTCTAGTCGAACTTGTACGCATTGTATGAGGAGGGGTAGGTGCTCACTGCATGCCGTTCTTCCTTATTCACAAGTTCATATGAACAGTTATTAAAGATAGCTAAGTATGTCTGCTCGGCTATGTTTCGGTTTGTAAAGCACCGCATAGTGTGATGGAGAGAAAGCTAGGCAAGTGTACATTCTTGGCTGGCCCTCAACTAATTCCACGATGCGAAGCAGGGCACGATCTGGACCCGCCTCGTCTATCTGGAGTGCTGGGTTTTTACTTCGTGTGTTAAATCCAAACCCCTATCAAGTCTTAGTAATGTCCTCACTTAATTTACACGAGAACTAAATAAGTGGCTGAATTACTGCTTAATATAACCACTCTGTAGGGCTGACAAGCTCCAGAATGAAAGAAAAAAGCTGGCATGTGACATGATGATAACCTGCAATGGGGCATAGTGAAAACCATTAATTGGCAAAATGATGCTGGCTTTATATTACAGATGGCACCTGCTGGGGATGACACAGCACAGTTCCTGGGCCCCTGTCACAAAACATGGTGGCCACAACTTGTCCAGGAACCAACTCTTATGTTAAAAAGACCACTTCAGTCACCAAACCCATAAAAAACGTCTACTCAAATGAAACTATGCATAAGGCACCCATAGGTGAGGAGACCCATTTATCCTTCAACATCATGATCAGCACTTTTAGGGGTGACCAAACAGTTGTCTATTTTTTATATGGCTATCATACCCATTATGTCTTATAGAAAAGCGTATAGATAACTGAGTTACAGGATGAAAATGCGCATGTGGTTTGGTACATTGTCTAAGATGAGGTTAGCCACTGCAACAGAAAATTTTGATGCATTTCTTAGGATGAGGCACTATTGAGTTGGTGGACTGAAGACCCAACACTATCCAAATTGGCAGAGTAACAGTGTCTCGGTACTTCCGCGTTATTCAAAGACTAATCCCTAACTTTTATCAACCAAGAGGGGAAGGAAAAAAAAATTAATAATGACTTGTTCAGATCTGATTGGGGGAACACTGTATAGTGTGACACACACAAGAACTGTTGCTTCATGTCCATGTCAGTAAAAGATTCAGTGGTTAGTGAAAAGAAGGTGCGCTATAGCACCTTGTCGTAGCGCTATGTACCATCTTTGCAGAATATAGCTAATTGGGAAAACAGCCCTCATTTCTGAATAAAATAAACTGTGGGGTAAAACCAAGTGAATTCCTTCCTGAAGTCTCTCACTGTATTTCATGCAATCCCGGCCTTTATTTTAAATATGGCCTAGACTGACTTAAAAAGGCTTTATTCTTTATCAAATCTAATATTCTATACACGCGTAGAGAACTTTCAATGAGATGCTACAAAGTCAGATCTACAAAACCAAGTTATTTCGCATTAATGAACAATAGTTTTTATACTTAATAATCCTTAGTATGTATTCAAGACCGGGAAGCAGTTCTAAAGCATTAATAATAGTGTAATTACTCTTCTGATGATGTCACAGTGACATCATGGGGGGGCATGGCCAGCTAATGGGCAGAATGAGTTCCAATATCGAACACAGAGCCAGTCCAGAATATTGTGGATTAAAATATCCACACGCTTTTGTCGTAGCATGGAGGGGGTGCTAGCTGATTGCCTTCAGTGAAGTAGAGGCGCATCTGTCGGGCTCGACACCACCCGAGGTCCTCTAAGACTTCTACTTAAAAACACAGGGAACTGAAATGAAAATAAAAGTATGGTGGGAGTGTTAAATTATTAATTTCATAGCCGAGATATTGATTCTTCCTGTGTGAAAATGACAAATGGTGCAGAGTACAAGTTCACTGATTCGCTCTATTAAAGTAAAGCTATGATGAGAATTATTAGGGTCACCTGCTGGTATGGCTTAAAGTTTATATGTTTAGTGTTTTTTAAAAGTCTAAACATCCCATAACATCCATCCTAACAAGGGGCAATAGATGATGAAAAATCTCACCATCATACAATTCCCCACTAACAATATTCCTTTCCTCGCTCTCCTTCCGACTTTTTATTTGCGAATCTAACGAAAAATATATATAAAAACTAATATGTGGAAAATAATGCACTTGGATTATTTTTCTCTACACCCGCCTATGTGTAGCATTTTGATGGATAATAGCTATTTTACTTTTGTGGGTCTGTGCATAAATATTGACATAGAAGACATTACAGATACAAGAGGGACCATTACCAGAAATAGCAGACATTTGCCTTTAATAATAAAGGATTAGCAACTTAAACCCTTGTCCCTGCCGTCAACCCTTGTGATTACAGTTTGAATCTGGAGGATATCATAGCATTGATCTAGAATGTGTTGCTGATATTTGGCATATGGTGTTATTTACGGTGCAGTATAACTAGAACTCCGAGGGGCTCATAGTAAAATGAAATAAAAACCCCACCACCCAGTGACAGGCAACTAGAATAACTAGAATTCATAGAGGCCTATAGTAGATTGAGGTTAGACCCCACCACCACCACCTAGTGCCACGCAACTAGAACAACTAGAATTCATAGGGGCCTGTAGAAAAATGAAATGAAGACGCGTCTACGCCCTTAGTGGGGTTCTCCGAAAGGTAGACTAGAAAAAACTAAAATGTTGAAAGGTGCCCACAGTAAAATGAAATTAAACCCCAAGCACACTAGTTACAACGACGCAACTAGAATAACTAGAATTCATACCAAAGAAGTTCCGACCCATGACCCGCGCCGCCGCTAACCGCCGCCGCCCATCCCCTCTATAGACGACCCGATCGTTAGGAGTCGCTTAAAAGCTACGCTACGAGTCGTCTGAAAAGGTTTGGCGCTAACGGCTTAGCGGCTTAGGACGTCTTGAGCGAGCGACGCACGCGGATGGCGAGACTAACTGTAATTTGTCGATCATATTCCGTCCGTACGCCACATCCAGTTAGATGCTTCAGCGGAGAAGAGACTCCGCGGAGTATATCTGTGGAGCCGAAGGCTAGGATGCGGCTCTGTGCGCGCCGGAGTGCACTAGCCCAGGAGTCCGCCCGTGCGCGTCATCACGCTGGCCGGTCGCGGGTTGCTCTCGACTGACCTCGCCGCAGGAGGGACCTGGGTGTACGACACGCGTCTCCAGCCTCTAAGGAGCTGAAGAAAAGACTGGGATGCAGCGACCAGCGGGCGAGGGAGCGAGTGTCAGAGTAAGTGGCTGTCAGGGTATTACTTTTAATTAGGCGGTCTATTCATGCTGAGGGTCGATGTTATACTATTGTTTATATGTGTGGCATGGAGGTGGGTCTGTTATACTATTGTAGTAGGTTAGATGTGGTAGTAAGGAGGGGGGGCTGTTATCTATTGATTTTATAGTTTGCAGGAGGAGGGGGCTTTACTATTGTTATAATGTGGCAGTGGAGGGGGGCTATTATCTACTGTTATAGTAGTGTGCAGCGAGGGCGGGCTATTATCTATATGTTTAGTATGTGGGTGCAGGGAGGAGTGGCTGCTTATCTATTGTTAATATGTGCAGGGAGGGGGGGCTGTTATCTATTGTTAGTAATGTGCAGGAGAGGTATGCTGAGTTATTAACTGTTATATGTTGGCATTAGAGGATGGCTATAATTCTACTGTTATATGTAGCCACGGGGAGTGGGCTTTAATATCTATTGTTATATGCTGCGATGGAGCGGTGCGTATTAACTATTTGTTAGATATGTGCAGGGAGGGTGCTATAATCTACTGTTATATAGTGGCAGGGGAGTGGTATGTCTAATATCTACTGTTATATGTGGGCGAGGGAGGGTGGCTAATTAATCTAGCCTTGGATATAATGTGGCAGGGAGGGGGCTATATTCATACTGTATATGTGCAGGGATGGGGCAATAAGATCTACTTAAATAATATTTGGCAGGGAGGGGGGCCTATTTATCTACTGATAGTATTGCAACGTGAGGCGTGGGCTATTATCTACTTGTCATATTGTGGGCAAAGGAGGTGGTGGCTATTATCTCTACGATTATAAACATTGCATGGGAGGTAGAGCTATAATCTAACCGTACCTATGATGGGCTGTAGATGCGCTATAAGCTACTCTACATATTTGCTGTGAGGTGGGCCATATAAGAAAAGCTACACTACATTTGTGGCACGAGATGGCTTATTAAGACAAACAAACTATAATATACACGTGCTTGGGGCGCTAGTGATAATCGGAAATCTAAATACGCGGCTGGGCGGACCCATAAACCTGCCTATAAATCGCTGGCTTGGGGGGAACGCTAACACTGCCTATAATCACCTGCTGTGGACCTAAGAACCTGGGGCTAATACGCTGCTGGGACTCTAAACTGCTATATACCTGCTGGGCTAGGGAGCCTAAACCTTCCTATAAACCATTACTGTGGGGATCCATATAACTTAGGCGCTATATATAGCCTGCTGGGGGGGACCTAAAACCTTCCTAATATACTCCTACTGTGTTATCCATAACGTAGCCTTATATACCTACTGGGGGATCCATGAACACGTGCCTATATAACCATTCTGGGGAGAACAATAAACTACACACGCTAGCCATACACGGAGATAAAAAAGTATAATAAACCTCACACATCATGGGGGATCAGTGATAACTTACTGGGGGACCCTCGGATTACCTTCACGTGTGGGGAGTCACATAAATTATACAGAGTTGTATGTAAGTCACTAATGCTTAACAGTTCAGTTAAGACTGGTTTTAAGTCCTCAGCTCAAAGTCAGTTTGATAAGATTTAGGGCAATCAGACAATCCGCCGGTACTTCCAGTCGGATTGTTAAGTCCGGAGTTGTTACATAAGGCCAAACAATTCGATTGGTTAAAACCGTTAGCAATCGACGTGATCCGGGGAGCTAATTCATAAGGGACCCATAGAATAAATGAAATGAGGGACCCCATCCAACGTCGCGTAGATTGACAGAACAGCCTTAGAACAGGCAGCATAAGTTTGGCAACAGATTATGAACAGTAATGATGAATAATATCGGGATCGCCATCTATCAGAGAATCCTTTAATAGCAGGTTTTAGAACAGATATTTTTATTACAAAAGTGAAGGGAGCAAGGTATCTTCCACCATTTAATGTTGGCCCCTGTACCTCTGAGCCCCATAGAAGTTGCTATGGTTATGCTCCTACTAAAACTGACATACCTATCTTGGAGCATGCTCTGTTCCTTAAAACCGGAGCTTGTTTACATTACTCTTACGTTGACAACCTTATCTCTTTAGGTAGCTCTGTAGTGCTTTGATAGCACGTGCTATCATAACAAACTCGCTCGCTGCACTGCAATGTCATTGTAGCACCTAAGATCAGCTATAGCAGGCAAGGATAGCTAGGGAAAGCACGAGCTGATATGGGCCAAATTCAGTGCTGTATAACATGTCCCATCACCGAGAGCTTAACCATGAAGTGGGAGTCTGAAGCTGGCCATGGGTCTGTGAAACAGCATGGTGAGACAACATATTTAATAAAAGTATGCTGATGTAAAGAAAAGTAAAGAGAAACACACCAATACTCACCTCTGTAGGGTACCTTTATTCGCAGTTCGGATGCTGCTCCGGCCGGCCTGAGGTCTTTGAGTCTTCTGGTTCCCATGGGTTGGCTACATGTGCCCGAAGCAAGCTGCTGATTGCCTAAAGTGGTCACATGACATTGCCTGACCTCACTGTTTGGGCTGTTGCTACCTGTTTTAGGGTGAGTTGTTTCTTTGGGCATTGGGATTGCCTGATGAGAAGTGGCTTCATTTAAATTTTTAAATGGTATACTTTTGTGCACATTGTAGAAACTACTGATCGAAGGCTCAGCGGTTGCGCGTCAACTGAAGGTATGATTTCGGCAGCCTCCAGTCAGCTCTTCTAAACTTCTATAACAGAAGACATACTTTATATGATTGGGTAGGGATCTGCTTCGATTTTGCTTTGACCTTTATTTGACGAGTATTTGGTTTGGTATTTCATTGTATATGGAGATTTCAGGAAACAAACCAACTTCTAATTTTCTATATCATTATGGTGTCACGTTACAATAGTTTCAGTTTACAATTCCAAAACCAATTAATATTATAACTTAAGGGACCACTGTAATACTTGCTAGAACATATGAATGGGAGACCAGAGCAAACACTGCTCTGCTGTGTACATTCCTGAAGAAAGCTCCCATAGCAGTAATGTTGCTGGTACATATAGCATTTTAATGATGCTCTGGACCAGAGGCGTAACTTAAAGCTCTGGGACCCCAGTGCAAAATCTATAAAAGGGCCCCCACCAACCATGTGCCACTTATAATATTGGTATTTCCTCATGTGGCAGAAGGGACTTTGGGCCCCCTAAGACTCCAGGGCCTGGTAGCGACCGCTACCTCTGCACCCCCTATAGCTACACCCCTGCTCTGGACCCTGTAAAGAACCTATTATACTGTTCTGTTGTCATTAATAACGACTCAGTGCCATGTCTTTACAGGTGGGAATCACAATTATTTTTTCAGTGCAAATGTCCAGAGAAACAGCCGTGAGCAGTATGGACAGCAGCTAGACAGCCTGTAAGGTCCTGGTATTTGTCCCCCAAAATCTGGAGCCATGCTGACTGCATCCCACAGATGCTGGAGGATGTCTGGGGAGAGTCTGTAGAGTGAACACAACTATCAAGGTGGTCCCACAGATGCTTAATTGGACCCAAGTCTGAGCAATTAGGGGGAGGGTAGTACTAGGAAGTCTCGGTCTTTTTATTCCAGTCAGATATTTCTAGCCATGTAATATGTTGCATTTTCTTGCTGGAAGATCCCATTTGCCCCACGGAACACAATCAACATGTATGGGTGTATGTGATCTGCAAGGATGGATTCGTACCTAAATCAGCTAAGAGTGCCTTCCACATGGCTGAGTGGGCCAAGAAAATGCCATGTAAACCTTTCCCAGACCAAAGCGATGCCACCATAAGCTTGTATTCTTCCAGTAATGGTTGCAATGTGTTTGTTTCCTGTTTCTCATCTGACATGCCAACATCCATCTGTTTGGTGAAGCAGAAAACATTATTAATTAGAAATTAATAGAGAATTTTAAATACTGCTGTGAAAACTGAAGTCTTTTTTTTCCAGTGCAATGCAGTGATGCAGTAACCATCCGTCTGCTTTGGAGAACCATACACAGTAGGCCTAGCTAAAGTGATGTTTTAAACATACTTGGCCTGAAAGTGAATAATTACCCTTTTTGCAACTCTGATATATTGCCCTTTTTTCCCATGACAGTAACAAGGGATATGTGTGCAGACAGCGTATCACACACTTTATATACCCACCAAGCCAGCTCACAACACATGACTCCTTCATGAGATACATACTGCAGATATCACAAATGGGACAAATGAGGCTTGACTGTGTATACAGTTGAAACCAGAAGTTTTCATACACTATATAAAAAGACACATATGCATGTTTTTCTCACTATCTGACATGAAATCAGAATATCAATTAGGATTATCAAAATTTGGTAAATGCCAGAATAATAAGAGAGAGATAATTTTTTAAGGCAATTTTATTACTTTCTACAAAGTCAAAAGTTTCCATACATTTCATTAGTATTTGGTAGCATTGCCCTTAAATTGTGTGACTTGGGTCAAACATTTTGGATATCCTTCCACAAGCTTCTCACAATTGTTGGTAGGAATTTAGGTCCATTCCTCCTGACAGAACTGGTGTAACTGAGCCATGTTTGTAGGTCGTCTTGCTTGCATCTGCCTTATTAGCGTTGCCGATAAATTTTCAATAGGATTGAGATCAGGGCTTTGTGATGGCCACTCCAAAACATTGACTTTGTTATCCTTAAGCAACTCTGTAACCAGTTTGGCAGTTTGCTTCGGGTCATTGCCCATTTTGAAGACCCATTTCTGCCCAAGTTTTACCTTTCTGGCTGATATCTTGAGATGTTGCTTCAGTATTGCCACATAATCGTCTTTACTTATGATGCCATCTGTTTTGTGAAGTGCACCAGTCCCTCCTGCAGCAAAACAACCCCAAAACATGATGCTGCCAGCCCTGTGTTTCACAGTTGGGATGATGTTCTTAGGCTCTCAGGCTTCTCCCTTTTTCCTCCAAATGTAACGATGGTCATTATGGCCAAACAGTTCAATTTTAGTTCTGTCAGATCACATGACATGTCTCCAAAATGTAGGTCTTTGTTCCTGTGTGCATTTGCAAACAGTTATCTGGCTTTTATATGATTCTTTTGAAGTAGTGTCTTCTTCCTGTCAGAGTGGCTTTTCAGCCCATGTTGATACTGTACTGGTTTCACTGTGGATAATGACACAATCTTACCAGCTTCCGTCAGGATCTTCCCATGTTCTTGTGTTGATATGCACATGTCTGACCAAAGCACGTTCATCTCTGAGACACAGATCCCGTCTCCTTTCTGTGCAGTATGATGGCTGGACATTCCCATCTTGTTTGTGCTTGCGTATAATTGTTTGTACAGATAAACAAGGCACCTTCATGTATCTGGAAATTGCACCCAAGGATGAACCAGACTTGTGCAAGTCCACAATTCTCTTCCTGATATCTTGGCAGATTTCTTAGACTTTCCCATGATGTTACACACAGAAGAAGTGTGTTTCTGGTATGCATTGAGAAAAACATCCACAGGTGTGTCTCTAATTAACTCAGATGTTGCCAATAAACCAGAAGCTTCCAAAGGTATGACCTCATCATATGGGCTGTCCCAAATTGTGTAAAAGCATAGTAATCCTAGTGTATGGAAACATTTAACTTTGCAGAAAGTAATATAAATGCCTTATAAATTCTCACTCTCTCATTATTTTGGCATTTGGCAAACATAAATAATTTTGGTAATCCTAATTGACCTAAGACGGGTAAGTTTTATTCTGATTTCATGTGTCTTTTTATATAGTGTATGTAAACTTCTGGTTTCAACTGTATTTCATTGTATCCTTGACAATAGAGGTAAGTTCTTTACAAATAATGATGCTATTCAATAGCATTGTCATTTTCCAGTTCTTAGAATACAGACAGGGCATTTGTACGTATGTCTTATGTCCATGTGTTATAGCATATAGTAAACCTGTGCCTAAATTGTAGGTTAAGTAGTTGGGGTACAGACGTCGCCTTGTAATATTGACCACTTTGTTTTATTCTCTTCTTATTTCTGTATCCATTTTCTATTACTTGTTTCCTAGCTCACAGCCAGGCATATTAGGAGGTTCCTATGTTATGCTTTACAGCCTGAGATTCTCATAGGACTGCAGCTACCTAAATCTCTCATAAACCTTCCTGCCTATGAAGGTGTAAGCACTTGAACACTGGAAAATAAGCTGCTTTGGTAGAATGCCCCCTAAGTCAAAATGCTGCATTGCCACAAAGAGCAATAGTTTATAGAAGTATAGAGGGTAAGATAGACTGTTATCTATCATGTCTATTTGTGGTCCCCAGGTAAAGTGGGCCCAGTTTACAAAATACACCTGGCAGCAAAAGATCTTATAGACCTAAAATGTACTGTAAGATCGTGCAAGTAGGTGTGACAGTGATAGAATATTTTTTTTAATTGTAATAATTATAAGAATAATTGAAGGCTTACCTGTTATAAATATTAAAGGGGTTGTCTCACTACAAGGATTGCTTTTTATGTTAAAGATCTTGCAAAAACAAGTCACTTTGCAATATATGTCCATTAACAGTGTCCTACCTATTCCTAGATATAGTCTCTTGTAAGGGCTGCATCAGCTCCGCAGGTTGCTACAGCTACAGACCTGTTTGATCTCTCTTCATAGGCTGCCAGCACTGGTTGCTATAGCTTCAGACCTGGCTTCTACTGCAGCCTAGTAGAAGCCAGTAAACCTGCCCCTGAATTCAAAATGAAACCAAGATAACAGGACTGAGGTAAGAGGAATCAATGTAGTGAGACAACCCCTTTAAACGTATTTTGGAATTCCATTTTTTTTAACTATAAATTTGCTATTCAATGAGCAAAGTTTATAAAAATCAACATAGTAAAACACAGAAGGGGCTCCAGTCCCACAAATTTAGCCTTAATAAAGTATAAAACAAGCCTGTCATTGCTAGTGCTGATGCTCAGAGTACAAATATAACTGAGAAAATATAGTTTTATTTACCATGTGTCGTATGCTAATTAGATGCCCAGGGCGACATGTATGAATGGGGCTGCGCCAGAAGGCTGGTGTCTTTTCAGCCCGACATCTAGCACTGCCCCATTCGCTATAGTTTCCATTGTCCGTTAGCCTGTATCAGGCGCATTACAGAGCGCCCGCTGCACTTTGTAAAGCGCCCGATTTCGGGGGGCGTGCGGGTGGCGGGGCGCACTAGAACCGTACGAAGCTATAGATTTATAGTTTCAGTATGGCAATTCCAGGCTCATTACTGCTGGAACAGGTAGAGCACTTTTAAAGTGGTTTACCTGAGCCAGAATTGACGTTTATGTGCTAGAACGCGCCTGATTTATGACCTGCAGTAGACGGGGTTCATAAATCAGGCCCGTTCTACACTAATATAATGCGCATAAAAATCGCCGTGTAAACGGCAAAAATCATACGTGTCCACTAGACGTTGTTCAAGCCATGAAGTGTCCTGAGTTTTCACCAGTAAACTCTCCCAAATCGGTGTCCTATGATCTTGAAATGCTGCGGTACCATTCTCCTGCTACATACTACATGCTAACCAAAACCTGCCCGTTACGCAGTCAATAACGATCAATGGGGCTGGGGTGGGGGATGGACTGGGGGTGTTTACTATTAAAATCCAAGGACACTTCCTTGCTTGAGCAATACCCAGCAGACACCTGACATCTAATTAGCATACACAATGTAAGGATATAAAGCTTTATATGCTATTTTTGTACAGTAGAATTAACATAGATATGTTTAAAATCTTTTCATGTTAACTATTTAGTGGTGTCCACTGATTTGGGGGTGGGGCTTTAACTGACAACAGACTTAGGCTAGGTTCACACGGCTTATACTGGAACGTATCTCCCCCCGTATTTCGCGCCGTACTGCGCGAAATATGGCGCGAGATACGTCCCAGTGATTACGGTAATCCACAGTTCTCATAGAGAACTATAGATTACGCCTCATCTCAAAATTAATTGTTGAACCAAAGCCTAAGTAAAGTGATTATATAGGCACAATAATCCAGATAACCCCAGAATATTAATAACCAACTAAATACTGGAAGGGATAATATAACTTTTATTGAAAAATATTTAAAACATTTCCTAGATGTGCACCAATGCTACTAAACAAAAACTATATACGTGAATAAGTGCTCAAATACATACAGGACAGGTATAGCGATAGTTATATCTGATAACCACTATCCCTAAGCAATCCGTTACCTATCAAAACGGAGATAACGTCCCAACAAGGACGACTCCGACAGGATCCTGTCCCTAAAGCTACAATCCCCTATATAGCCCTAACCTAACAAATGTAGGTCAAAAAATTTTCTCACCTTTCTATATCCGAAGTAAGGTATAGAAATGTAAAGAAAGGATAGCAGATACTCTCACCTCCTTTCTAAGTGACTAAATGTCCCGACATGTTTCTACACCCACAACATTTCAACAGGGGACGTGGATTTGTGGGTAAAGACCATCTAGGAGAGAGAGAGGGTTATAGACATTAACCCATTAAGTTGACCAACAATAATTATTACACAAGCATATAGTATAAAAGAATGACCTTACCATATTTACAAGTGTTTTTTGTAAATAAGGTAAGGTCATTCTTTTATACCTCAGTTATAGAAAGGTGAGAACATTTTTGACCTACATTTGTTAGGTTAGGGCTATAAAGGGGATTGTAGCTTCAGGGACAGGATCCTGCCGAAGTCGTCCTTGTTGGGACGTTATCTCCGTTTTGATAGGTAGGGTTGATTGAGCACTTATTTACATATATAGTTTTTGTTTAGTAGCATTGGTGCGCTTCTAGGAAATGTTTTAAATATTTTTCAATAAAAGTTATATTTTATTATTTATCCCTTCCAGTATTTAGTTGGTAATTATGACTTCTCTCCCTGCTTGCACAATACGATGAGCGGGAAAAGAAGTGACATGTCAATTATTCACGGCATATACGCGCCGTGAATAATGAATGTCTATGGGGCCGGTGGACTGCCGACCACCCCGCCCCCGAGCACACAGCGTTATTGCGGGTGAAATACGTCCCTGCAATTACACCGTGTGGACATAGCCTAACTTTAATTTCCATCATTCTGTCTTCAGGTCCAAAAATATGTGCTGATTAATTTCCTAATGAACGTGGATAAGGGAGCTCTGGTCGCCTCACATGATAAATGATACAATTAGAGATGAGCGAATTTCCCGAAATTAGTTTCGTTCACTTCGCCGAATTTCTCGGCAAAAAATAACTTTGTTCCGAATTACTTCGGCACGAATCACGTTAAAAAACAGCTATTTCCAGGCTGCACAGAGCCTGCAGGGTGCTGTAGAACGTTGTGCCATGCTTAAATATGCAGAGGGAGCTTGGTTTGGTCTTCATACACTGTTGTGTTTTAGTGGAACACGCAGATGACTGCCGCCGCTCTTAGAATCGCTTCACTAAAAAATTTCCCCTGGGCACTTAAGAGGGCAAAACAGACCAAAAAACTGAAGCGGGAATGTTGCCTGATAAAGTCATGGCAGCGACAGCTGGAAAAAAACAAGCTGAGAGCTCAGGTGGCAACATTAGTGACAGAGTGTGGAGGTGACGGCGCTAGCCACAGCCGCATGAGGTCAGACAGTGGCACAATGACATTCTGGAGGTGGCAAAAACAGGAATAGGTCACAGAGTGGCACAATGACACAGTGTGGAGGTCACGGCTGCAGCAGCATGAGGTCAGACAGTGGCACAATGACACAGTGTGGAGGTCACGGCAGCAGCCCAAGCAGCAGCATGAGGTCAGACAGTGGCACAATGACACAGTGTGTAGGTCACGGCAGCAGCCACAGGAGCAGCATGGGGTTTCAGACAGGGGCACAATGACACAGTGTGTAGGTAAGGCAGCAGCAGCATGAGGTCAGGCAGTGGCACAATGACTTTCCCTGGAGGTGGCAAAAACAGGAGTAGGCCACAGAGTGGGACAATGACACGGGTGTGTAGGTCAGGGGCAGCACCACAGCAGCAGCAATTAGGTCAGACAGTGGCACAATCACATTCTGGAGGTGGCAAAAACAGGAGTAGGCCACAGAGTGGGACAATGACACAGTGTGGAGGTCACGGCAGCAGCCACCGCAGCACATGAGGTCAGACAGGCACAAGACACAGTGTGGAGGTCACGGCAAGCAGCCACAGCAGCAGCATGAGGTCAGGCAGTGGCACAATGACATTCTGGAGGTGGCAAAAACAGGAGTAGGCCACAGAGTGGGACAATGAAACAGTGTGGAGGTCATGGCAGAAAGCCACAGCAGCAGCATGTCAGACAGTGGCACAATGACAGAGTGTGGAGGTGGGTGGCAATACCAGTCCCTGGTAAAGATGGTCGTGTGGAGATGGAGAAACTGTCAGCAGATGTGTGGCATCAGGGGGGTGGTGCATCAGAATAGTGGCTGGGGCCCAGGTAGTTTGAACCCAGACTCATTCTCACAGTTTGGGTGAGGCGTCATGGCTGATGTAGTCTGACCGCCTAAGGAAATTGGTGTGTGGAAATCCTGGCCGATCCATGCCTGATTCATCTTGACACAGGTCAGTCGTTCCACATTTCCCGTGACAAGCGGGTTCTCCTTGGGATAACGATGGCCCCCGCCGCACTGAACACCCGCTCTGATGCCACACTACGGCGGGCAGGACAGCTTCTCCCACTGCAAACCCCGGCAAGTTGCTGCCACACATCCATTTGGCTGCCCAGTATTCCAGCAGATCTTCTAACTGGGTGGCAGAGTGCTGCCCCAAGTAGGCCACCACCTGTTGGTTCAGGACTGCTCCAGGTCCTGCTGCTGCTGCTGCGGGCGACTACCCTCCTCACTAGGCGGGTGAAGGAAGCTGCTCATCATGACTCCAGACTTGGGTTTTTACTGCTGATGGAGCTGGTACTGCTCCTACCCCCCCCACTTTCCCCAGCACGCGGCAGTATTACGTGAGCGCTGAGGAACCCCCCGGTCAAACCGTCAGAGGAGGGATGATCCGCACATAGGCAGCGGCCAACGATTACGGAGGATTTCCCTATAGTTTTTTGAGTTTGTCCTCCCTCTCAATAGCTGGAAAAAAAGGCTCCCATTTTGGACCGGTAGCGAGGGTCCAATAGGGTGGAGAGCCAGAAGTCATCCCTGCCGGATGCTGACAATTCGGCTGTCACTAACAGGCAAATAAGCATGCTGCGGGCCATCTGCACAAGTGACTCCGAGGGCTCCCTGCCTCCATTTCCACGTATTGCCACAGTGCTTGGGGTCATCTCCCTCATCTTCCTCATCTCCATCCCCCTCCTCCAGCTGCTTCTGCTCCTCCTCTCTTGTCACCTGGGTAGAAAATCCACTAATTTCACCAGAACAATGCTTCTGCTCCAATGTCCTCCTCCTCCTCCATTTCAGTCCCACCGGACTCAATGTGGCCACGGAGATGTAGTCGCCACTCTCCAGTTCCCCTGCCCAGACAGATTTTTCAGCATCTGTTCCAGGACCATGAAGACAGGGGAATGACGTTATTCATCCCGTAGTCCTGGCGACTGACAAATAACGTCGCCTCCTCGAATGGCCTCAACAAACGGCAGGTGTCACCATGAGGCTGCCATGGCTGACATCAAAGTTACACAGGGGAGTACTTCTGTCTGCCTGGATCATCAAAAAAAATCGTTAATGGCCTTTCTCTGTTCATACAGTCGGTCCAACATGTCAGGCTGGAATTCCCAACGGTGGGAACATCGCATATCAGAGTGTGTTGGGGGTGGCCGTTCTGCCGCTGCAACTTGAGGAGGGTGTTCCTGGCTTTGTATGAATGGATAAAGTGCATGCACAGTTTCCTGGCCATTTTCAGAATGTTCTGAAGATCGGTGGAAGACTTCAGGAACCTTTTCACAACCAGATTGAACACGTGCGCCATGCAGGGCGCATGGACCAATCCTCCTCGGTGCAGCGCGGACACCATGTTCCTCCCATTGTCCATCACCATGGTTCCGATTTGCAGTTGGCGCGGAGAAAGCCACACACCGATTTCTTGCTGCATGACGCGGAGCAGTTTCCTCCCCTGTGTGACTTCATTCGCCGAGGGAAGCCAGGTGTAGAACTGCGTGACAAACCCTGTGGCCCTAAAACATGTGGGATGATGGAGCAGTAAATTGTGGAAGGCTGAGATGGTGGTGGTGGTGGAGGAGGAGGAGGCGGACATTGGCGCAGGAGCAGCATTTTGACAACGTGGAGAGAAAGTGGCGTCTCCTGTCCCCAAATTGTTGGTTTTGCCTGGGCCGGAAGCACATTCACCCAGTGGGCCGAAAGGACATATACTGGCCCTGACCGTAGTTACAGCTCCAGACTCCGCGCTGCCCGTGCACCTTGGAACAATCCGATAAGCTTAAGGACTGGCCCACCTTCTGTTCTACATATTTATGAAGTGCTGGTACTGCCTTTTTGGAAAATAAATTACGACTTGGAACTCTCCATCTCGGCTCGGCACAAGCCATTAGTTCTCTGAATGGTGCAGAGTCCACCATTTGGAAAGGGAGGGGCTGCAGTACCAACAACTTGGACAGGAGCACGGTCAGCTGCTGGACCTTAGGATGGTTTGGGACCATACTGTTGTCTCTTTGCAATCGCCTCGCTGAACGACTGCTGGCGCCATGAGTAGAGAGGAACAGGAGCATCTGGACCGGGAGATGATGTCAAAGAGAAACAGCTCCCTTCTGCAGAGGTGGTGGAGCCTTGACTGGCTGCAATGGCATGCATGCTACTGGGCGCTGCTGCTGCTGCGGCGGCAGGATGGACACCACATCTGAGCCACGGTTTCTCCCAGGCCACCGATGGTGACCTGCATGGTTGACGCAGGGCCGTGGTGCCAATGTTAGCTCCCTGGCCACGCTTCACTTTCTGCCTACAGATTCTACATAAACCCATTCGCTCCTCCGGGGTCTTAGCAAAGAACTGCCACACTGCCGAGTATCGGATTTTACCACCAACGCTCCGCACTGAGTGACTACTGCCGCCGCTGCCTCACGGAGCCCCTGTGCCGCTACTTTCTTGGACCTGCGAAGCGGGTTTTTTACCCCGTGGCCGCTTGGCTCCCGACCTTTACACTGCTGCTATCCTGCTGACTCACGGCAAAACGACCCACTTGCTGGCCCGCGCTGCTGCGTGACGCGCAAGCTGACACCCTCTTCTCCTGACGATGATGAAGCCCTTTCCTCACCCGGCTCCCAAGTGCGGTCGGCTACATCATCATCTATTTGTGTTTCATCGTCACTGCTGTCCTCATCACCGGTCTTGGTATGCAGAGGCTGACCCTCACAACATGACCTCCCATGCCAAATCTCAACATCTATACTTTGCCGCCTACTGCAAGAAGCAGGGATATTGGCCCCATTTCCTTCGCTGCCAATAGCTGCTGACTGCCCTTCTCAAATTGTTCATCCTCGCTAATAGTGGCCTGAGCCCAGACCACATAGTAGATCTCTGGCTGAGGGAACCGGAGTGAGGACAGGTGAGGGCCGCTGACCCGCTCCCGGGCCATGCCAACTAAGGGTTGTTGTCTGACGTTCCCACCCGACTCTTGGCTGGGGGTTTTCAGATGTCATCTGGAGGAAGTGGATGACCTAGTCAACCAATCAAGAACTCTTGGGTTGCTAGTCAGCACAACCGGCCGCTAGAAGACAGCGGCAGTTGTGGCCTCACCGAGTGACCCCTGCTGGGGACGTCCCCTTGCTTGTGCTGCGACCTGGGCCTGTTCCAGAATGTTTGGCCACTGCCACTCGCAGTGAAGAGCCTGGCCACCTCTCTGTCTGACATACTGTTTGTTCTAAAAAAGTACAGACACTGTTTGATGAAGATATCTGTATATGGGGTAAATACACACCCTGTAATTTGACTTCAAATGAAACCCACAAAGAAGCTTGGGGAACCTTTTGGATATAAATTGCGCTCCAACAAATGGGCAGGAGAAATTGACTTTTATTTTGCCGTTCAAAAACTCTGTGTATTTTACTGAATATAAAAGCACAAAACAGCTTAATTAACCTTCGGATATGAATTATGCTACAGCATTTCTTCTGTGGCGGTGAAAAACAAAGTTTCTTTTACTGAGTACAACTGCAGAACAACGCTTAATTAACCCCTGGATGTAAATTGCGCAAAAGAATTGAGCAGCCACAAACTACTAGCTTTGTAGCGTGTTACAATTGCGTGTTTTCTACGCTACACAACAAGAGAAAAAATTGTAATTAACCTTTGCTTGTGAATTATGGTACAGGAAAATTTTAATTTTTGGCGGTGAAAAAGACGGTCTATTTTTGTCACCACAGCACAAAAACAACGCTTAATTAACCCCTGGATGTAAATTGCGCAAAAGAATTGAGCAGCCACAAACTACTAGCTTTGTAGCGTGTTACAATTGCGTGTTTTCTACGCCACACAACAAGAGATAAAATTGTAATTAACCTTCGCTTGTGAATTATGCTACAGGAAAATTGTAATTTTTGGCGGTGAAAAAGACAGTTTCTTGGAGTCACCACAGCAGCAGAACAACGCTTAATTAACCCCTGGATGTAAATTGCGCAAAAGAATTGAGCAGCCAAAAATGAAGTGGTATTTGTATTATAAAAACGCTGTTTCTTTAAATGAATACAACAGGAACTGGCTTAGATCCCACTTGGATATTCAATGTGCTGTGAGCAGATAGGATTTAAATGTATATGCAGCTGCACTGGACACACACTGGACTTCAGATCCAATACACCAAAAAATCAGAAATAGAACATTAAGAGAAGCAGTCTCTGAGACAAGCTGAGACACCCCACAAAAATCGCTGTATAAAAATCAGTTCTTCAGTAAGAGCTATTACAAGCAGTCGCGGCAGCACCTTCCCTGATCAGTACAGTGAGAGGAGTGTGAGCTCCCAGCGTCGCGCCCGGACTTATATAGTGCGGTGACGTCACAGAATCCCGCCGGTCTCTGATTGGCTTCATCTCTGCACATGTCATGCAGGCTATGCCCTTCTTCCTCCCAGAGTGCTTTGCCCCATGTAACACCATGTGCTCGCAGCCATTTTATCAATCAAAAGCACACTTCGGTCACCCGAAGTACCCCAAACTTCGACTTCGTTCAGAACCGAAGTTTTCCTGAAATTCTAAACGAATTCCACTTCGTTAGAATCAATTCGCCCATCTCTAGATACAATCCTATGTATATGCACCCACCACGAGGGGGAGCTAACTGTATATGGATTTAAACAGAAAGTACTGTACTCAGTGGAAGCTGCTGTGGCAATTCAGTCCAAGCTTTCTTACTGCCTCAACGCAGTCTTGTGTCCCATTTCTTTGACCCTGTTATATTTTGAAATACGTGTATTTCAGATCTAGAGCATACATAATACAAAACAGGGTAGGCCATGTAGTTAAAGCCAAAGTAAAAACCATTGCAGATGTTAGCGTAAGTCATCACCTCTTACCATCGCAGGACAAGCAAACAAGGGATTATCATTACATCCCAATTAGTTAAGGAGTTGGTCTCCATTTCCATCTTTGGGATGATGATATTTTGCTCCTTGTGAAGCAGAATAGAAACAGAGCCACCATGAGTTGACTGTCGGGCAAATTACCCTACTGTGGGCGTGTTTTTAGCCTCTTACTCCTTTGAGAGTCTTATGAGGGTGAATGGACTCTGTCTGTCTGGATGCCCTCTGTCACCGAGGGTGATGATGTGTGAGAGGGGCTTAAAGGGCTGTTCTGGTGCTGTCAGCTTAAGATATAGATATGGACCAGATTACAAATTGCACAGAGAGCGGCAGAGAGGGGAGCCATCAATAAGGCAATTTCTAATGTCATAACAGCTGTGCTTTTTTTTTTTTTGCACGGCACCTTTCAAAAATTTCCTTCTGAAAATGCTACAGCCGACCATTAGGGCTGGATTGTGAATTTAATGGATCTCGTACAAATAATATTCCATCGGAATGGAAAAGGTTGAAGCCACCGAAGACAGATGAAGCCATAAACACGTATAATTGAGAATCAAAGACCGATAAATTTTAAACTGCTATTCATTTTGCCTCTTAGATGATGATCTATGAGTTAGAGCTGCCGGGAAAATGGAGGAGATTACTCGGGGAAAATTATAACAATAAATTTTCCAAACATACACCTTGATTATGCTTCGATTTTTTGGAGGCTAGGATTGCTGAGGAGCTTGCTGGCTAAATGGCTCCATAAAGCAGAGGGTGTGCAGTGTGCTGGGAGCAGCCACAGCCTGCAGGGGAGATTCTCTCCGGGAAGCAGCCCTGTAATTTATGGCAGCACAAAAGCCAGTCAGATCAGGCCTCCATATCCCATCAAAAGGAACGCAATTCATCAAACTCTAGTTAACAGCTTGAAACGCATAAACCGGACCTGCTAATAGCTTTCCAATTTATTAGATTGATAGACTAATGTGTTCCCAAGGGAAGAATTACAAAAAAAAAAAATCATCCCTATCCGGCTCACTGTCCCTCGACCCCCAGCTTAATTTTGGCAGGGCCCCATTCTATCCTTGGGGTGATCACCCCATGGAATGACTTTTGGGACAAAAAATAAAAAAACTTGCCGTTTTGTATTACTAAAGACAGTAGGGGAAAGTTAATGGCCCAATATAGCAATGTCTCTTCTACTGTACAAAGTAAGAGGAGCATCAGTTTGCTAATATAAAGCTTGTCTAAAAAACTGGAACTATTTCAGTTTACTGGGCCTCATTAGTGCTGGTCAGGATGTTGCCCTGTTTAGAGAGTTCTTGTAAGCAATGCTGAACCAATAGAGAGCAATTTATAGGGAACATTTACCATTTATATCATTTAGATAATATGCAGACCTACTAATTAGTGAGGAGCCGACCTCTAAGACCCCCATGATCACTAATACAGTGGGGGCAATATTAAAGTCCAGCTGCAACTTTAGTTTATCCCATGCACAGCGCCACCAATAACCCAGTGCAATGAGGACACTGCAGCTCAGAAAAGGATTAAGTTACAGTTGTCTACATAACACTGTACCCAGTTAAAATATTATCCTGGTTATCATGGTCATTCTTGGTGCTCAGGAGTTTCTCAATGCCCATTTATGTCACCAGGAAGTCACTTTTGACCTTGACGATCAGAAGGTGGAACAATACTGTAGAATAAGGCCCCTTAATGATGGCTGTAAAAAGGCATAGTGCTGATCATTGAGGGGTTAAACACTGCTCTTATCCATATGATTAACAGTACATACATCAGTGAATGCCTGTACTTGGCATCTCTGTAAATATTCAACACTTTGCCATTGGCTTTCTAGCACAAGGCACCAAGTTAACCTTTCCACTGCTGCAGGCACCAGCTCTATACTATAATACATTGTATTTCAGTCTGCTTGAAATTGTACAGAGCAGAACAGATATACATGACCTTTACACCTCTGGTACAACAACCATTCGTCTTGTGCAGAGGTCTCAGATTCTGGCACTGTGTGAGCAGGCTCATTTAATGTAATAATGCATGTGACAATCATCATTGATATAGATCTGGTGCTCAATCCCATAAATTACACAGCATGACGCATGTATAAAGATGAAAACTGGAGGTGCCCATAACACATCTTCAGATTATTTAAAGGGACTTTCCACCTGGAAAAAATCATCAGTAAGCACAAATCCTCTAGCTCTTGCTATTGAGCCATATTAATTCCTAGAAAAGCTGGATGTCAATCCACAATGCCATCATTACAACTCTCATTAGGGTTGCTACAACTTCTATACTGCTTCAAGTCAAGTTTGCCAAGTTATGCAATGATAAATTGCTCATTACCTTCTCCTTCCTTATGCTGCTTGATAAATAGGCAGACTGTTCATTCTGGCATCTGAGGAGCCTAGAGGCCAGGGCCAGGAAGTACCAGCTGGTAGGTACAGCCGGCATCTGCCTTCTGATCCGTTTAACTACTTTGATTCTGTTGTCAACGCGACCGTGACATCTATGCAGTTATCTGGAAGGCAGGTCCCCCCATCTACCTCTTTTATCTTTCAACTGGCTCCTCTGTAACGCGATTGCAAGGTGCTGACCCAGGCTTGGACTGGCCCACAGGGCAATAGGGGAAATCCCCGGTGGGCCCTATGAGCATGGTAGACCTGGAGTTTCTTTTAAACTTTTTCTACATCCTTGCGAGAGGCAGAAAGGCAGAGAGAGAGGCAAAAAGCAAGAAGCAGAATATAAGAGGCATGTACAGTTGCCTCACACTCCCTAGCGCACTCATCTCATTTTCAGCACTTAACTGTATATAGATGTACCGTTTGGGTGGCAGGTTCATCCGAATTCTACGTATAACAACCCCATATTTATGTCACATGGCTGGACCATTGTAAATCTAGCACTTCTTACCCTACGTCTCTCCCGTACACCCTCATAGATTGTAAGTTCTTGCGAGCAGGGCCCTCTCACCTTGTGTCTCATCTGGAAGTAGTTTTTCATTGTGCAATGTATTTCTTTTGTCTGTACCTACTCCCTCCAAATTGTAAAGTGCTGCGGAATATGTTGGCGCTATATAAATAAAGATTATTATTATTATTAGGGTGGGCTCCTATAATCAACTCCACTGGTGGGCCCCAGAATCAACTTCACTGGTGGGCCCCAGAAATCAACTCCACTGGTGGGCCCATAGAATGAAATTCCACTGGTGGCCCCAGTCTATCCCCAGTCTTCAATTACTCATGAAAGTCTAATGATGACCCCAGGCTTGACATCTTACTGACCCTATTACACCCTGCCAGAGTCAAGGTGTAATAGGAGAGTGGTATTTGTACACAATATGTTAGTATTGTAAATAGTGTACAAGTGATCATGCGCCCTAGTGGTTAAATACCCTTTTGGGAACAAGAATGTTAAGTGAGATTTTTTTTTAAAGTTTTGCAAATATTAAAAGTTCAAACCCTCCCCCCCCTCACTATTTATACATAACAAAGAAAAAGAGCCAAACAATAAGGAAATTAAAGGGGTGTTTCGGGACTGTTCAATGCTCATTCATCCGTCAGTGTATGAGTAAAAATAGAGGATAAAACTCATACTTACCTCCTGGATGGTCTCCTTCACTCCTGGCTACCGCTCCGTTCACCCCGGATGAAGCAGTGAACGTTCATTATTCACATGATGACCAGAGAGGTCATGTGCACGTGACGTGTCCTGTGATTGGCTGCACATGTCATGTGAACAATGAACGATCACTGCTGGGAGTGAACGTGAGCGTCTGGAAGGTAAGTACAAATCTTATCTTCTATTCTGGATGGACGAACGAGCATTGCTCGGTCCTGAAACAGCCCTTTAAACATAATTGGTATCACCACGTCTGTAAAAGTTCAATTTATTATTAAATACTCTAAGTTATCATCAAAAATTAACGTCGTAAAAATATACCAAGCTCCAAGACTGCATTTCTGGATCAATTTGGCATCCAAAAAATGTGAATAAAAAATAATATAAATATTATAGGTGTCTGAAAATGGTACCAATGAAAATCACACTTAGGTCCACAAAAAGTAAGATGAGAAAATAAAAAAAGCTTTTAGTTTCAAAAAATGATGCTGCGAGGAAAATAAAAATGAAAAATAATTGATCAAAATTGAAGTCACCGCCCCTTTTTCTGGAAAGCTGCCTCTACTTTTTGTCTGGAAAAAAATCGAGAGCTCGAAGGATCCAATTATTCTGTTTGCCACATTACAGTTGCAGCTAGTAGCAACATTCTGCACCACTTATATGTCACTGTGTGGCGCAATTTATGCCGCCATCACATATTAGTAAACATGGGCCAATGTGGGTAAGTACTTTTTCCCAACACAGATCATGTGATCCATCAAACAATGGTTGTCTGTGGGGAGAAGAACGCCCCACGCTGCCTGTACAAACACCACATCTACAGCAAGCTTAGAAAACTGTCCCTGACCAAAAAGATACACCCATAGTGTAAAAAACCAGCACAAAGAAAAAAGCTATGTGTGTACAGTAGTGTATTTTGAGCTAACAAAAAAGCAGGTAAAATGCCACTAAAAATGTACAGTATGTATGTCGGTGGGAGGCGTTTGCCCTATTTGCCTTGCCCAAGTCCTGCTGCTAGGGGTCCCATTCACATCAGGTTTTTGCTATATGTCTAGTGTGTACACAAGCAAGGATCCCGGTGTAAGGGTGCATTTACCGGACAGCGGCCAAAATAGTGTCCTTTTGGCCTCGTTCTGACTTTTATACGTCAGTATAGTGCTAAAAAGAGGAGTGTAGCAGACCAAACTATTCCAACCTCCAAAGTAAGTAAGAGAAAGTATACAGCACAGTATATGGGACATGTATGAAACTGTCTAGGTGTAAGACTTTCTTTGTTGCCTATAGCAACCAATCAGAGCTCCCTTCTTATTTCAAATAGTGCTCTGAAAAGATCAAGAGAGCTCTGACTGGTTGCTGGGCAACAAAGAAAGTGTTAGACCTAGACAGTTTTCATACATGAGGCTCTATATGTTTTGCAGTATGTACGCCTGTAGGAGAAGGTTGGTGCTGTGGAATCAGACTGAGTGACAGATGTCTGAGATGAATGTCATGCAGTGGCATTTGTCATACAACGGCTATTATGGCATCCATATAACAAATACATCAGGACGAGCCCATAACTAGTGTTCCACTTTGGTTTTGGGCTGGTTTGGTCAGATCTTAATCAGTCGTGGGAAAATTGTGTGACCCATCACCAGCCTTTTTCCAGCCATTCATTGATCACTTAGGGCGCATCCCCACTGCACAGGACAAATACCGGCTGGTTTGCCGGCCGGTATTTGTCCTGTTTTGCGCCAGTCCCCACGGCCGCGGGGGGGACGGCTTTTCTCCACGATGAGCGGAGAAGAGTCCTCCCCCTTCACATTGAGAAGCACATCTTCCGTCCGAAAACCGGACGGAAGATTGTGCGTCTACAATGTTTTGCCGCCGGACCGCCGGCGGCAAAAGCGTCCGACAGCAAAACCCGTGCAGTGTGGACTGCTGCACGGGTTTTCCATAGAGCACAATTGTGCTCATTTTCGACCAGTTTTTCAGGCGGTCTGAAAAACCGCAAACCGGCTGAAAAACCGGCTGAAAACCCGTGCCGTGGGGACATGCCCTTACACTTCCTTTTTCCTGGTGATTGGTCATATAAATTTCTAGCCATCACCAGCAAAATTCAGATCAGGTCGAAACCAGTCCTACCCAAATCTGAAGAGCAACGCTATTCATGGCCTATAGTTTAAATATAACACCAATTCCTTAAAAGTCCAAGATCATACCATAGTCATTATATCATTGTAAATTTTGTACCAATTAAGAAATACCAGTTAAAAGAAATCATAGCAGCACTCACCGGTTCCTTTTTCTGTATATTTTTATTCGATTTTCACATATTTACGGGCACACGAGCATACAGGCGTGGAGAGACACCAACACAGCCAACGGCCGTTTCACGTCATCAGACGCTTCCTCAAGGCATGAAACGGCCGTAGGCTGTGTTGGTGTTTCTCCACGCCTGTATGCTCGTGTGCCGGTTATATGTGATAAACAAATAAAAATATACAGAAAAAGGAACTGGTGAGTACTGCTACGATTTCTTCTAACTGTGATTTCACTGGGACTGTCTGTTAAGCATAGCACCTCCGTGGACCGTCATATAATAATTCCTGCGGACTCTGTAATATATCTCCAGTAGTGAATTTTTGGACTGGTGCCAATCTATTTTCTATTTCTTGCAATTAAGAAATACAATGACACAAATGTTTTTTTTTTATAAATAAATAATAATCTTTATTAATACATTGACAAAAAATTTCTTGATTTGATATTTCACAGACAAAAAAAGTTTTTGTTAAAAACAACTAAGATGATAACCGTGCAATACAGGGAGACACAGATCACACCATTCCATAATAACAATTGAATTTAAAGAGTGAACAAAATAATATTATTGTAATAATATAAAAAATGTATGTGACACACATAAAAATCAAGGGATTAAACAATGTACAGTCACATTGAACAGTGCATCAAATAATGTCCAAAATAAATCAATACATTAGCAAAATATCTTCGCTCCCTAAAGTATGCAGGTCTGAACAGGACCCAATAGAGGTAACAATAGCGTAGGACCCACCTGCACTTGAGGTCCCCTTGATGATTGGGAGGTGGGCTTAAGCATTTTTGGCCAAAAGTGTGAACTGAGAACCTCAATTTTTTTCATGTATCCTAGTTAGCAGTAATGCTTTTTCCAAATTTCCTATGTCCCATTTGACGGTTTCCTTAGTCCATAATGTGCCACTGTTTTTGGAATTTGAAATGTCTATATGAATTGCTGCCACACCAGTGTGCATTTGTTTTTTCAAACAAAGTTTTTCCATGTGCAAAACCAAGTGTTGTTTTTGATTAGCAAAATATAAGGGAATGGAGGAAATGCGCTACCCAGGAGATGGGACAGCCTCGACGCGCATTTCACCAAGTTTTTTCAAGAGGCACCATAGTTTAAATAGATGCCGTAATGGCCGTTAGGTGATGGATGCCACTGTTATGCATTCATAACAGCCTCTGTTTAACATACACACCAAGAGCCTTCCGATGTATACACAAAAGGCGACATCTATGAATTCGGCCATTTTTTTGCTGTATATTGCCAGTTCTATAGATGTATGAACAGGCGTACAGCGAAACTTGGTGCAACGTGCGCTTGATGATACATTTTAATGCGCTAATGTTTGGTGTGAAACTGCTATACAAAATTTGGCGCATAACACTTTCATTCATACAGTCGTATTTTACACTCCTCTATATCTATTTAGAACTGGTGTGTCGGCGCCAAGTTACGCAAATTCTGCGTGCAAATTCATAGATGTCGCCCTAAATGCATAAGAAAAAAACAGGGTGTAAAGGAAACCTATCAACCCCTGTGGGTCCTGAGATGGTGATTATAGAGGTTGACACCAACTAAATATATGTGACTTAAATAAAAATGACTTAATGGATTTTTAAACAATCTGATAAAGATTTTTAAAGAACCTAAAAATTTTTTAAACGTTCAAAGGGCCAGGGTCTCGTTTTTAACCCCCTCAAAAAAAATTGGGCATTTTTGTTAAAGGGCAGGATAATGGGGGTTATCTAAAAATTAGGGCTACAAAAGGGGCATTATAACCTTTACTCAAAAAAATGTTCCCTGCGGGGTGAACATCCCTTTTTTAAAGAATAAGCTAAAAGACAGACACTGCCCCCAAGTGTCAGGGAGAGGTTTTGCAGGAAGCTGTAAATCCACCGGGGATTCTTTCACCATGTCCCACCCTCACAGATTATTCATTTCATTTCATTCATTCATTCAAAAAATACTGCACACAAATGCTCATCAGTCACATCATGTACCTTTCACTAATACCCCTACCTTATACACACAGGTAAGGGGAAATTATTTTTTTTGGGTTTGTGATATAAATGTACAATAAAGAAGCTATTTTTGCAGTACTGCATGTAAATCAGTGTGCTAGAAATTTTATAAAACCACATCAAGGCTACAAGCTGACGTGGTAGATATGGGGTGGATTTCCTCAAGAGGAAAATCCCCCAGCCCCCAAAAAAAGTCCCCACCGAAATGTTTTGGGGTAGTTTTGTTTGGGGATTTGACACTCAGAATAGGGGAAATATTTTTTAAAAATCCGCAACCAAACTAAAAAATATAATGCCGTTTTTTGCGTTTCGTAGGGTTTAAAACCCGTCTTTTGTCTTTTCGGTAACCCATTTTTTCTCTATGAGAAACATGGTTCCGTCCCCTTTCTTCCCCCCGGCCCTTTTTTTAAAGGGGGCGTTCCCCCTTAAAATTAATTTGCATGTTATAGGCCGGCCTCCGTCCCCCCGCCCAACCCCGGGCTGAAAGGGCCCACCTTTTTTGAAATTTTGCGGGCGAAATCCCCCCGAAATTTTGTCGGCAATAACCTTATAAACCCTAGCCCTTTCAACAGTGCATTTGTTTGGGGCATTTTTGATGGGGTTTTTTGGTGTTTTTTTTGTGAAAAAAAATGTACAGCATTAATTGATGGGGTCTTTCACAAAAAAAAATGCATCCGAAAAACACTAAAAAAAAACAGGGCTTTTTTGAAAAATTTTGATCCCTTTTTTGATGCTTTTTTTGTCCAAAAAATATACATCAAAAAAATGCTGTACATTTCTAAAAAAAAAGCGAAACCCCAAAAAACATAAAAAAACCCCCAAAAGGGGTTTTTTGCGTGTGAAAGCGGCATTACCCAAAATGTAATAGTACAGCATTAAGTAAATGCAAATTCTTTGTTTTTAAATTAACCCCCTTCTATATAATTAATTAAGAACATTTAGGGTCCCTTCACATTTATATTTTGCATCGTGGTGTTTTTGCCAAAACAAAAATGCTTGAAAAACTACATGCTTTTTTCAGGCTTTATGCATGTTTCATGCATTTTTGTAGCATTTTTTTGCAAAACAAAAGGTTGCAATGTATATGCACTTTTCAATGCATTTTTGAAAAAAAAACTTTGGTATTTTTTTTCCCAATTAAAAAAATAAGTCCCCCAAAAAAACTGTTGAAAAACCCCAAAAAAAAATCCCAAACCCTTTTCAGTATGCTGCTTTAAAAAAAAAAACTACCACGCCCCTTTAAAAGGGCCCCTTTTTCCCCAGGGGCTTTTTTAAAAGGCCGTAATTGGGGGAGGGATTCCCCCCCAAAATAGGGCCCTTAAATAAGGGGCGGGGGGGCGGGGGCCTGCCCGCGGGGGGCCCCCATGGGATTTTCTTACCCACGGCGGTATTCCACCGGGATAATGAACAGTAAATTTTTCCCCCCGCCCGCGGATTCGCCGACGGGTTAAAAAGCGGAATCCATGGGTTTCCCCTATGAAAAACTGTGGATTCCCCATAAGGGGCGGGGCCCATTGCACCTTATAGCAGCGCATTTAACGGCGCCAATGCGGTTTTGCACTCCGTCCCCAAAAATAACCCGGTAAAACCCCCCTTTAAAAAAGGGAAAACCTTTTGGAGAAAAAGATATAAAAAAAAACAGAACTTCTTAGTTGCTTTTTTTGGCCAAATTACTTCCCAAACACCCAAACCGGCTGGATTTTTTTTTACAAAAACAGAAAAAAAAAACCCGCATGGGGTTTTTTTTGTGTGCAAATCGCAACGTGTAAAACTCCCCTTAAAAACAGCTTAAAAGGGGGAATTTTGTACAATACATAGTATTGTCCCCCTTGAACAGTAATACATGTTTTCCCCCACCCCCTTCAAATAAAATTAGTGGAAAAAAGATGCCTATGTACCCCAGTAAAGGGCGCAAAAGACCTTTTATGAGTGTTTTTTTACGACTACAATTTGTATTGTGCTTTCCCTAACCAAAAAAGTGCCAAAGACAACCAAAAGTGTTTTTGTGCATTTCTTTTTAAAAAGGGAATTTATGTTTTATTGGATTTTTAAATTCTAAATCCCCTAAAAAGATACTTAAGACATGTATAAAGGGTTTTTTACACTTTTTTTGGGATAAAAACGCCCAAAAAAAGGGAAACAGGCCTTTGAGTAAAAAGCCCCCAGGTTTAAAGGGGTTGGTTTCATGGTTTTCAAAACCCACACTTTTTAATGCTCCCAACATGTGGGGGTTTCTGGGTGTGAACCCAATACTTTGTAAAATTAGGGTTTTTTCACAAAACGTTTTTGGGTGATTTTTGGGTTTTTTTTAGATTTCTTTAGAATTTGGTGTTTTTTACCCTAAAAAGGGCACAAACCCGTCCAAAAAAGTCCTTGGGGAATTTTCATTGGTTTCAGTGTAAAACAATACCTCAAGGGGTTTAACCAGTGATTGCCCATGCGTTTTTACAAAGCGTCTTTCTTGGTTTCCCGGTTTTAAAGGGAATTTTGGGAGTATTCTTGATCCGAAAGACCCCCAAACCGACGCCCTATTTTTAAAATATAGGGGGGGGTGTCCTTTCTGCAGCCAAAAAGGGGACCTGCATGTTGGGGTGGTGTTTAGGATCCATTGACGCAGAGGGTTTTTGGTTTCCATTTTCGAACCAAAACGGATCCAAAAACGGAAACCAACCGCCCGGGTGAACATACCCTTTAAAACAATATATGAATGCAGGACGCAAAAATAGGGGCAATTACTGGGTTGAACAGGCAGATCTATTTCAATGTGGTCCTTTCCAGACCCAAGGGGTCGAGGTGGGGGCTAGATTTTCTATTAGGGGGAAAAAAAAGTCCATTAAATTTTTCAAATTTCAAACCAGTAAAATAATTTAAAAAATTTAAATTTTTGATAATTATTTAAACTATATGAAATGGGAAAATTAAAAAATTTTAATAAAAAAATTTTAACATAAAAATTAACATAAAATTTTATAAATCCCCAAAAATGTTAAAAAAAATCTCCTATAAATTTATTTAAAATGAATAGAAACTAACTCATTTGGGGTTTTTTGTTTTAGATTTTTTTAAATTTTTTTACATTAAAATTTTAAATGTTTTTTTTCTGCCTCCCCCCTTTATTTTACAAAACAACAAGAGCCAACCCCAGCACAGGTTCTTTCTGGGGCCTGTGGTCCTCCAAGCAGGATAGAACCCAAAATTTCTATTCACTTTACTGCTATTCTAATGACATTTTTTTTTCCAGCCCATCTATAAACCTTTATAAAATGGGTTTGGGGCAATTTTTTATGCGCTTTTTGTTCCGGGAATCCCCCAAAAAATAGGGAAGGCGGTTGAACTTTTGACACCATTTAAGAACGCCCAAAAAATCACTTTCATAAAAACGGCCCATTATACCCCTGAAAACAAGACACAATAATTCATTCGAACACCTTCCTTTTAGGGATGTTTTCCCTAGGTTTTCCCATTAATTGAATGAGAATATGAAAACTACCCAAAACCCGCTAAATTTTTTGGCACACCATATGGTGCATTACACGCTGTGCAAAAAAAAAGGGTGCGCAGGACCATTACCAGCCCCCAAAAAAATTTCCCCGTAAATGGAAAAAAAAAGGGATTAAAAAAAACACACCCAAAAACCCTATTAAATGTAGACAAGGCACATAAAAACCAAAATTTAAAAAAAATCTTCATTTTTACTTTTTCCCTTAAGTAAGGGGCCCTTTTTTTCCAAACAAAATTAAAAATTGGTGAACATGACGTTGGGGAAAACAAATCTACCCCTTTATCTCTTCTATTTTCACATCATTTAGGAGCCTCCATCAAACATTGGATAAGCTCAATAAATTTTTTCTGGTTAATTATTATTCACAATTATTATTCAACATATAATTATCATGTCACACCCTTTAGGCGTAGACCATATCTTCTTCTGAAATATTATACATATGTGAACCTGCAGAATAGACTGACCAAGCCAAGAGCAGATGATTCTCCAATTGTTATATGAATACATGACCCAGCCACAAATGAACCCGTGAGGACAGTTATTCATTCTTCCAGAATTCTTTGGGAAAGCTGCAGATTCCGATGCACTGAAAATTTTTTAAAAGGTTGTGTTACCTTCACATACCCATTTTGCAAGGAATTTTTTGAATGAAAAAAGCCTTGAAAACGGGCTGCGTTCTTTATTTCCATGCTTCGTGTATTTTTTTTCTCAATTTTTTTCAAAATAATGGGGAACATTTACTATTACTATCTAAAAATGAACAGCAAAAACTTGAATAGCAATCCAGGGTAAAGAAAAAACTACTTTGGCACCACTCTGCAGCAGATTCTCACATGGCGTGCAGACCCACGCAAACACACATATTTCTCTCTTCAGAGGTGATGGTGCTCAGTACATAGCAAGACAAGTCCACAGTAAACCAACAAAGAAGACAGAAGTACTCCACGGCCCTCACCCAATTAATGAAAGTATTCCAATTTATTAGCAGCTTGTCAGTTGCAGGGTACAGACATAAGTATACTTCCTACACAAGCCGACGGCCGTTTCACGCACGAACGCGCTTCCTCAAGGCATCATGGGAGATCCCGTCATCACGTCTTTAAGTCTCCCACTATCTGTCAATCAAAAACTACACCCCTTAGACCTTTTAAAATTTAAAATTTAATTTTAAATAATATATATAAAATTAAATAATTAAATATATAATATTTTTATATATATAAAAACTTAAATAGACAGGCTTAAAAATGAGCTAGGTTTATAATAGGGGCTCATGCTGTTTGATAAATTCGGCTCATCTTTAGACTTGTCTAACAGTTTTAGAACAAGTCGGTGTACGTTGCACCAATATTAAGGACCAGATTTTTGGCACAATTTTGGTGCAGAATACGTATTGTGATGAGCCCCCTTGCCTGTGACACTATACCCATTTTTGTGCTAGAAAAAAATAAAGAGCGCGAGGGATCAAATTATTTTTTTGGCACATTCCAATCAGAAATTTGTCTAAAACTAATTGCGACATTCTGTGACAATTATGTGCCAGTCTGTGGTGCAGATTATTTCACAGTCCTGGCATTCAAGCATTAGTAAATGTGGGTGGGTACTTACGTTTTTAAGTGCGTTTTTTTTTTGGGTGCATTTTTCCCATCACAAATCATGTGATCCATCAAACAATGAGGGTCTATGGAAGAAAAACGCTATAAACGGCCTGTAAAAACGTGTCACCTACAGCACATTTGGATAAACTGCCCCTTACCAAAAAATGCATCCAAAGTGTGAAAAAACAGCACAAAGAAAAACCAATGTATACACAGTGGTACATTTCCCCCACTGACTTCAGTCAATATATACCCACTGTAGTATGTGCCAAAAAAGCAGGTGAAAAAACTAAAACTAAATGGCATCACAAATATATAGGGGGATGTATGAAGTGGTTTCCATCAGTATTCTGCTATAAAAAGTCACAAAACAAACAGATCCTCTTTAGATGCCACATGAAAACCCAGCAGAAAGCTTTCTTCCATAGTCCTCCTCCTCTCTGTAGCTGATATTAACAAATACAAGGGGGAAAAATAGTATTTGTTACACTGGCAATTTTGCAAGTTTTCCAACCTACAAAGAATGTAGAGGTCTGTCATTTTTATTGTAGGTACACTTCAAATGTGAGAGACAGAATCCAAAAAGAAACTTCAGAAAATCACATTATTATTATTATATTATCAATTTGCATTTTATTGCATGAAATAAGTATTTGATACAATAGAAAAACAGAACTTATTATTTGGTACAGAAACCTTTGTTTGCAATTACAGAGGTCAGACGTTTATTGTCGTTCTTGACCAAGTCTGCACACACTGCAGCAGGGATTTTGGCCCACTCCTCCCTACAGATCTTTCAGGGCTGTCACTAGGCTACATTGACTTTTAGCTCCCTCCAAAGATTTTCATTTGGGTTCCTCCAAATGCAGCGAGTGGAGTTGTTACCAAAAAATTCTATTTAGGTCTCATCTGACCACATAACCTTCCCCCATGCCTCCTCTGGATCATCCAGATGGTCACTGAGTAACTTCAAATGGGCCTGGACATGTGCTGGCATGAGCAGGGGGACCTTGCGTGCCCTGCAGGATTTTAATCCATGACAAGGTAGTGTGTTACTGATGGTAATCTTTGAGACTGTGGTCCCAGCTCTATTGACCAGGTCCTTCTGTGTAGATCTGGGATGATTCCTGAACCTTTATAGAATCATCCTTCACCACACGAGGCAAAATCTTGTATGGAGCCCCAGACTGAGGTAGATTAACAGTCATCTTGTGTTTCTTCCATTTCCTAATAATTGAACCAACAGTTGTTGCCTTCTCACCAAGCTGCTTGCATATTACCCTGTAGCCCATCCTAGCCTTGTGCAGGTCTACAATTTTGTCCCTGGTGTCCTTAGACAGCTCTTTGGTCTTGGCCATGGTGGAGAGGTTGGAGTGTGATTATGTGGACAGGTGTCTTTTACACAGGTAACAAGTTCAGACAGGTACAATTAATATAAGTAATGAGCGCAGAGTAGGAGGGCTTCTTAAAGAAAAACTAACTAGGTCTGTGAGAGCCAGAATTCTTGCTGGTTGGTAAGTGACCAAACAGTTATTTCATGTAATAAAATGCAAATTAATTATTTAAAAATCATACAATGTCAATTTCTGGATTTTTTTAGATTCTGTCTCTCACAGTTGAAGTGTACCTATGACTATAGACCTCTCCATTCTTTGTAGGAGGGAAAACTTGCAAAATCAAAGTATATCAAATACGGTACTTATTTTTCCCACTGTATGTAACAGGTAAATCACAACTACATTGTGGAAGCAACTAAAACCTCACGGCTAAAATCTGACCCCTATAAAGATTCTTTATCTAGAAAACTAGTCCACAAATTCTACTACATTCTTAGAAAAAGAGACTACATCATTTAGGAAAGCTCCCCCTGGCTAAGAAGGGGTTAACACATTTTGTAGATTCTCTTGCTCAAAAATAAATTCCTTCATATTGGCTCGTTTAAGAATGAAATTACTCTAAACTCCCCTTGTTCCCTCACCCAACCTCTCGTTTCCCTGATTTATAGAATGGCTTTTTTTTCCTGGCGCTTGGCTGTATTTTATTTTTATCCTTATGCATTTTATCGGCATCGCGCACCTCAAGCATTTCCCGGTGAGGGATCCCCAGTGTGTTTCCCCAATTTATTTCAGCATTACGTTCTGAAAGCTTTTGCATGCTCAGTTAACTCCCCACTTTCTCTTGCTTTTAAACATTACACATGTGCAGGATATATCCAAATCACCGTACTGTGATGCATGATAAATGTGTAGTGCTCCACGCTGGCGACGGACCTGCCCAGTGAATGCACCTCTGTTTGGAGGACACAGAAACCTTCAAGGGGGCACATTATTTTTATGTACTATAACAATTTTATGTGAAAAAAATAATTTTGCAGTGTGTTAAAAAGAAATAACACAAATTTTGGGACTCGTATAATAAAATATTTCAATATAAAACAGCACTGTTGCCAAAAGCAACTTATTAAAATCCAACTATATTTTAAAGGACGGTGACTGTAATAATGGTGACTGTAATAAAAATACACCCATTTAAGGGCAGAATTGTAAACAATATAGACGCTGACTGTAAGTGTAACAGAAGCCACTTTTTGCTACACTGGTATGACAGTTTTCATACATGAGACCCTAAGCATCAAATCCCCCTCCAATGGTCCACATACAGTATATAAATGCCTTAGCTTGGCATGTTCTCATCCAAACACATTGTGACAGTATTTCAGTATTTTGGATGTAAACCAACATAGAAGAAGCTAAGATTAAAACATTATATATAATTTTAAAATAATATAATATATATAATAATATATATATATATAAAATTATATATATATATATATATATATAATAATATATTATATATATAATATAATAATATTTAATATAATATATATAATTTTGTCTTTCACATTTTAGCGGGATGGAAACTGATCCCAATGGAAGTTCATAAATACTGTTAAATGCTGTCTTGGGCCATGTTGTGGTGTGCTGTTTTAGCTCCTGGGTGTCCAGTTGCCAATTATTTACTCCTTGGTGTCAATTGTCCAATCCTTGTTGGTTCAGTAGCAAAGCTTTCACATTATGACAGTTCAGGATCTAAGTTGTTGTGGTCCCTAGTGATACTGGTCCATGGTGATCCAATAGGACATTGTTTTGACACCAGGTGGCCCAGTGGCCAAGCATGTTCTCTATGGTGATTTTTTTGTCAAGTGTCCACTACTCGGTGATTTTGCGGGAAAATTTTTATGTATGCAGTAGATTTTTTTCCATTTTTTCCCCTTTTTGCTCCTAGAGGTCATTGTACCCCTTAAACTCTTATTGGGAGAATATAAGGTTGTAAAATTCCCAAATATTAATTTTCAGTGAGGATTTGCTTGTCTCAAACAAAACTAACAAATATCAACCTTCCCATTTATTTAAAATAATTGTTTGTCTTATGTTAAAAACACCTATTATATCAGATGTTCTCATGGCTGCCAAAGAACATTTTTAGTTTTCTTTTGTGGAAGGACCCCAATGAGCAAATTTTTAAAGCTTTTTTTTGGGGGAATGGGGTAAAAATTTGTTAATTTAATAGATAAAAACTAAACACAATTACTGGGAAAGTTTTGAATAGTTTTGGGTGCAATTGGGGTCATACCAGATACTAAAGGCAAAGGTTCACTTACTTCCAGCCTCACAGATATGTGATATTGGATATTTCTCTAAATATGAACTCATTTTTGATTGAGTTTTCTTTTTTAAATTTAGAAAAAAGTGGGGTTTTTTTAGATCTAATTCATGCATAATTATAGAAAATTCTGAAGGATTTACAAATTTTGAAGCACCTCTGCACTTAGCACTCAATGCCTCTACTCAATATAGCTGTTTATGCAAGTTTTTATACTTGTCCTAGTGGCAGTTATCTCAGTGCCAATGCATCCATTTACCGTTTTCCCCTGTACAGCTGAACAGGGCGTAAATCCACTCCTGTTAGACATAAGAAGATAATGTTATAACATCTAAGCGAACCAGCCAATTGAAATCAAAGGAGTTTTCCTGTGAAACAGACAAAAAAAGAATGGCCGGCTTTAATCATTTATCTTCATGTGATGTTTTTTTTTTGCTAATTTGTGCTTTTCCTGTAGGTGATATACAATACATGGAAACCTCTAAAGAAGCATTTATGCTATCTACAATACATGAAAAAACTTTGAGATTTTTAGTTCACACGTTTTGATCAAAAAATGCTTAAGCCACCCCCGGCTTTCCTGTAGGTGGCCTCTCTATTCTGTAAACAAGCAACCACATTTCCTGATGTAAAAGGGTTTTCTCACCACAATGATGAGCTTTAAACATGTATTCAACAGTAAACAAAGGCTATTACCAAATACATTTCTGTTCTGATTTAGGAGATAGAGGAGTTTCTATCTCCTGCCTGTTTACACAAGCTTCCCTAGGTTATTGGCCATCTCTTTCTGCTCTACTATGGTCATGTCACTCCCTTTTAAGTGTTATCTCCAGCACAGGAGCTTGTTTATGTTACTGACAAACTTTAACCCTTTAGAGCTCTATAGCCTTATGTACTATAGTTTACAAACCTACTGCTATCATGTCACTGTAACAGAAATAGCTAGGAATAGCATAGCTGATATGCTAATCAGTGCTGTAGACCCACCCACAGCCTAACCAGAAAGAGTCTGAAACTGAAAGATTGTAGGCTCTGTTAAACAGCATCGTCAGAACACCCCTTTAAAGTTGTTTCCCTTTGCCCTATAAAACTCTAACCCCAGTGTCCTGCGATACACTTATGCTCTTTCCCCCTTCTTTCCAACCGCTGTCTCAGTGCACAACCCATTTCCTCCCTCATGTTGAAAGCCTTGGGAGGCAGGACAAAAGGGGCATGGCTTCAAAGGCTGTCACCTGATCTCCTGGGCTTTACACAGTGCTTTTTGCTCAGTTACACAGAACTGTTGTGCCTCCTGTACATTTCAAATGGACTTTATGGGGGATACATATGATTTAGAAAATAATTTATTTCCACTGGAAAACCCCTTCAAAACTCTTTTAGTTTCAGTGTAATTATACACTCGTAACTATGTATATATTTTATGGGTGGATAAATTGCTGTTGATACTGGTTACAGTATCCCCATCAGCAGTGTTGGACTGGAGCACCTAGTGCCCACCAGTGGAATTTTCTTCTGGGGGCCCAATCGGTGGAATGGATTCTAGGGGGCCCACCCTACAGCTACGGTACATGCCTCTTATACTCTGCCTCTTGCTTTTTGCCTCTTTTTCTCTGCCTTTCTGCTTCTCCCAAGGATTTATATGTTAAAAAGAAAGGGGGCCAACGGGCCCAATGGGGGTCCGAACCTGCCCATCAGGGAGCTGGACCAACAGAGGTCTAATATTCAGCTTAATCAGAAGTAGAAACAAAATACATTGATGGTAAATTATGTGACCATCCTCATAAATTCTACATGCCACCAATAAGATCTCATAGATGCTCTAGATGCTTCTGGCATTGGCAATAAAGACTTATGCAAATGATCACATTTATAGCACCATGCAACATGTTCAGAGTGAAAGTTTGACATCCATAGAAATCTATGGGGCCATAGTCTCCTACCATGTGCTGCCAATTTCCTTTAGAGGTTTTTTCTTTATCAGATTCTACATGAATCCACCATGAATTGTGCTATTATTTCTAAGAGGGTGTCAATAATTTGTACCTTGTGAGGTACATTCAACTTTGTAAAAAACAGAGTAATACACAGAGAAGATGGAGAAATAAGAAATCATGAAATTGCAAACGTTTTGTAGATATTTTATTGTGAAATTGACACACTGGTATTATACCATCCAAGCTGGTTCTGTTCAGGGGTTAGACTGTCTCTGCAATGCAATGCTGTCCTTGTGGATGGATGCAGTGCCATATGGAGGCACCCGATAATGGAACATGGCTGTGGGGACTCTATGCATCACCATATTTGCCTTTTTTTCTAGATCCCTTTTAATCCCACATTGTACCAGGTATAATTTACCAGACCAGCACCACTCAGAATTATCTATCCTGTACATGTATTTTGGGGATTCTGGTAGTTTGGTTGTTGTTCCTTTGGCTCTTCTCAGTCCATCTTTCAGTCACCCTTTGAAAGGTTATTGATGAGGATGACATTGGGGCTTTCAATTTCTCCTCAGCTGACCGGTCTGCAGAGCGCAGCTGAGTCCCAGGACTTCAATCAATAGAGGTCATGGATCAGTCACCGTTCCTCACTATCAATCCCTACATAAAGCCAAAGCTTCAGCCCTGCTCATCATAGCTTAACTGCAAGTCCATAAGTAGATTGCACACTGTACACAAACAAGGTAGCAGCATTAAAAGTATCTTTACATGTAGCATGAGCGAAGTCCTGAATGTCTGGATTACATGTGGTGACAAGCATGCATATGCAACATGTGTTTTATTCATTACACTTGTAATTTACATGTGATTGACATACAATATATGCCTGACATCTCCAGGGATGTCATCAGGGCTGTACAGTTGGAAATGCACTTAAAGGGAACCTGTCACATAGGTTGTGCCCCCCTTGCTGAGAACAGCACAAGCTAGTGTCAGACCTGCTGTTTCCAGCGCTGTGCCCCTTATTCTGTAAGATGCAGCAGTTTTAGAGCATTTACCCCTTAAATCTTATTCATGAGCAGGTGTTAGCTCCACCCACCAAAGACTAGCCCCGCCCTCTGACAATTATTCACATGTATCTACCTATTCAAAGTAATAGGGTTGTCAGTTGATGTGGGCGGGGCTAGCCTCCGATTGGCCGGGTTTGAAAAAAAACTGACACTCTGAAGGACTCTTCGAATGACTCTTCTGGCTGAAAACTGCAGATTTGAGCATTAAATACACGAACACTACAGCATCTTACAGAATATGGCTATGTTCACATGGGTTAACTGCGGGACGTAATTACGTCCCGCAATTACGACGTTTGGCCGGGAGCGTGGGAGGGAGCGGGGGGCCGGCACCTCGCCGGCCCATAGACAATCATTGCTAGCGGCGCGTATACGCCGCTGGTAATTCACATGTCAATTATCTCCCCCCTCGGCGTATTCGCCGAGCAGGGAGAGGAGACATAATCCATAGTTCTCTGTGAGAACTGTGGATTACCGTAATGAATGGGCCGTTTTCAGCCCGTAATTTGCGCACTTCAGCGCGTAATTACGGACCGAAATACGGCCCATTTTAAGCCGTATGAACATGGCCTAAGGGACACAGCGCTGGAAACAGCATGTCTGATACTACCTTGTTCTGTCCTCAGCCAAAAACTATGTGACAGGTTCTCTTTAAGGGCTTGCAAGGTATAGCACAAGCCACTGATGTAATGAGGCTCAACTTCCATGTATTCAACCTCACATAAAGGAACAGTCCTTATGGCATTGCAGGGACAGCCATATGCATAGAGAAGGCAGAGATCTCTGTGTGGTTAGCCATGTGCTGGGGTTCCAGAGCATGCCAGTATACAGCCACATCCAATGCAGCAGAGCAGCTCAACATCACATAAGTTGGTGGTCAGGAAGCCTGGGTTGCTATCTGTGTTCTTCTTACCTCCTTAGACCTGTTACCTGAATATTTTATGTGGCAGAAGAACACCAATGCTTCACATACCCTGTTTCACCAAAAATAAGACGGCGTCTTATATTAATTTTTGCTCCTAAAGATGCACTTAATAAGATGTCTTATTTTCAGGGGGTGTATTATTTTCCATGAATAAATTATTGCATGCTATACTAGTGTGTGTGTGTATATATATAAATGTTTAGAGTCACAAACCATTGGATATATGTATGTAAAGGACATTTTATGGCCGCTGCAGTGACTTATCTCAAAGGATTGCAAATGTGACATGCTGGGAACTGTAGAACTAGAAGTCCCAGCATTCCCCATCAGCCATCCTGTGAGGTGTCTGTGTGTGTGTATGTATCTGTGTGTATGTGTATATCTGTGTGTGTGTCAGTATCACTGCTCTGTTCTCCCCCCCAAACCCTCACTTACTTGTACACTTTCTGTCCTGGGATGTTCGGGACCTGTGGTGACATCACAGTCACATGACCTCCCTTCACAGGTCCTTCAATCATCTGTAATTTCTGCTATGTCTTATTTTCAGGGATGCCTTATATTAGGGAATTTAACAAAATCTCTGATATGTCTTACTTTCGGGGGTGTATTATTTTTTGGGGAAACACTGTATTTAGCTGTGTTTATATCACATTCAGGGCTTCTGCTGCAGGTAGTTTCTGGATTACTTAAAAAAAGGATCCGATGGATACAGAGGCGGGGACCCTGCTGGTGTCATAGTCATAATCTCTTTTGGACTACATTTGTTGTATTACCTGTTCATATACATTTTATGTGCCAGACATGAAGAATGCCTGTGACGGAGGACCCAAACTTGTGGCAAACATAGCTTTAGTGGTAGTGACATAGAGTCATTTATATCACTATATCATGGAATTGCATTGATCCATTTTGAGTAGCACCAAGGTCAGCAGCACCAGTGGAACAAGATGGTGAAAACTATAAGCAAATATTAAATAGGTGGGAGACCACTTTTTGCTATACTTGCCAGCTTTTAAAAGTGTCCTTCAGGGTCTTGTCCTTTTTGCAGAAAAGCACTCCCAAAGTATAATGTTTGCACCCTATGCTTCATGGCTGGGACGATGTTCTTGGGGTTGAACTCATCCTTCTTTATCCTCCAAACACAGCGAGTGTTGATACCAAAAAGTTCTATTTTGGTCTTATCTGACCACATGACCTTCTCCCATGCCTCATCTGGATTATTTAGGTCATCACTGGCGAACTTCAAACGGGCCCAGACATGTGTTGGGGTGAGCGGGGGGACCTTGCTTACCCTGCAGGCAGGATTTTAATTCATGGCAGTGTAGTGTGTTACTAACGCTTAGTCTTTGAGACTGTGGTCCGAGCTCTGTTCAGGTTAGTGACCAGCTCTTCCCATGTAGTTCTGGGCTGATTCCTGACCTTTCTCTGAATCATCCTTACTCCAAGAGGCTAGATCCTGAATGGAGCCCCAGATCGAGAAAGATTGACAGTCATCTTGTGTTTCTTCCATTGTCCAATAATTGTGCCAACAGTTGTTGCCTTCTTTCCAGGCCGCTTGCCTATTGTCTTGTATCCCACCTCAGCCTTGTGCAGGTCTACACTTTCATCCCTGGTGTCTTTAGACAGCACTCTGGTCTTGGCCATGGAGGAGAAGTTGGAGTGTGATTGATTGAGTGTGTGGACAGGTAATGAGCTCAAACAGGTGCAATTAATACAGGTAATGGCGCAGAGTAGGAGGGCTTCTTAAAGAAAAATTAACAGGTCTGTGAGAGTCAGAATTCTTGTTGGTTGGTAGGTGACCAAATACTTATTTCATGCAATAAAATACAATAAAATACAAATTAATTATTTCAAAATCATACAATGTGATTTTCTAAATTTTAATTTTTAATTTCTGTCTCTTACAGTTGAAGTATACCTACGATAAACATCACAGACCTCTCCATTCTTTGTAGGTGGGAAAACCTGCAAAATCTCCAGGTTATCAAATACTTATTTTCCCCACTGTATCTGCCGTTCTCCAGTATATTTAAAGAACCTGGCTGGGATATATACACCAACACAGAGCTTCCTTGCTGCTGTCTTACATATCCTCCCACTCTGCTCAGACCTATGTTGCGGAGCACCTTGTGCCCTGAAACTATAAACGCATAACAGCGTGTCCGTGTTGGCTTGCTGGGACCCATGTTCTACACAGAATTTGAATTCCTGTAAAGTCAAGCACCACCGGTGTTCTTCCATATTAACCAACTGAGACGGAACAGCCTGAAAGCCCACTTCTGTGGCATCTGCCTGAACTACAAATTCTTTCCTAAAATTAGGAGCGATTTTGGTCTCTCACAGAGTACCTCCTTCAGTTTCTGAAAGGCTTGCTTGGTTTCCATGTTCCACTTCAGCGTGACAGACTTTGTTCCTGAATAAAATACGGGAGTCTTGGTCGTTCTGAAAGAGTTGGCAAGTTTGGATTAAATAACATGATAATTGTATAGATCAGATCATTATGGACATGAAACCTATTATGTATATATTTTTATTTTATTTTTTTGCAAAAAGTTTGGGAAATAATTTTTATTTTGGAAACCGGTTAGTTGTGTGTTTGTTTATTTTTAATACATTTTATTTTTTGTGTTTAAAATGTTTGTACCTTACAACCAACTCCTACTGTGGATGGTATGGGCACAGCTTCTGTGTCTGCACCATCCAAGCACTGCCCGGCTGCCAACTTCAAACTCTCCTGGATTATCTAGGAGGATCCTGGAAGAAAAACAGCCCTCCTGGGCGAGTATGCTTTTTGGAGACTAACTGAAAACTAATAGGATCATTCGGAGATGCCACTGTATAGGTGCCTCTGTGATGTCACTATATGGAAGGCACTGTGGCTAGTGTGGAAAAATCTGCAGATAGCACTACATAGGGGTCCTCTGATATGCCGAACATTAAAATTGCAATGCAAAGTAGGAAAAGCCGTAAGGTTATTCACAACAATAAAGTAGCTGCGGTCACTAAGATCTGCAAATGATCGCATTTTCAAGCACTTATTATATCTCCAGTCTGATGAAAGGGCATAAAGACTAATAACAAAGTTTTTTTTAGAAATATGAAACGTAAACTATTATATCAGGTGGTGTGGGATGCTTGTACAATACCACCTGTTTGTGGATGTACCAGTTATCACCACTTCTTGCAGTCTGAGAGGGGCACACTGGTCCTACTCCCGAGGTTATGCTATGGGGTGGCATAATATATCGTGGATGGACCCCTCTAGGCTAGGTTCACACGGCTTATTTGCGGGACGTAATTACGCCCCGCAATTACGCCGTGTGGCCGGGGGTGGGGCGAGAGCGCGGGAGGGAGCGGGGGGGCGGTACCTCGCCAGCCCATAGACTTGTATTATGTATTATGTGGTAATTCACATGTCAATTATCTCCCCCCTCGGATTCGCCGAGCAGGGAGTGGAGACGTAATCCACAGTTCTCTCCTCTATGAGAACTGTGGATTTCCGTAACGACTGGGACGTATTCAACCATAATTTGCGGACTCCGGCGCGTAAATACGGACTGAAATACATCCAGGTTTAAGCCGTGTGAACATAGCCCTAGTCTTCATTTCAGGACTGCTAAAAACATCACATTACACTTTTTTGGTCGTGGAACCAGTGGTATTGCCATTTGTCCACAATATCCCAGGAGCTGTTTTTCAACAGGAAAACCCCAGGCTACAAGTTGCTCCTACAGCTATATTCACACGGCTGATTTTGGGACAGATTTCAGTCCGTGTTGTGCACCATACTGCGTGCAAATACGGCTCAAATCCGTCCCTGTCATTACGGTAATCCACAGTTCTCATAGAGAACCTGCCCACCCTCCCCCGTACACACTCCGTAACTGCGGGCGAAATCCGTCCCACAATTACGGCGTGAATCAGCCGTCTGAACATAGCCTACTACTGTGAACAGTCTGTGTGGTCTAAATGTGCAACCCTGGCCGGCAGTGTCTCTGGACTTATTTTCCATCAAGCACATCTTGGATTGCAATTGCAAAGAAAGCTGCCAGTCGCCAATCTGGATGATTTGGGTGCCCAAGTGCATTCAGTCAACCTTAATAACTTCATTGATAGCATGCCAGGACATGTAAGTACAGGTATTTCTGCGCATGGCACTCGCACTCAATACTGAATAACTGAGATCTGTATTATCAACATGTCTATAAATCCTGCAATTTCCTTTTCCTCATTGGTGTTGCAATTTCAATGTTCACGACTGTATATTAAATCAGTCTTTCTAACCTGGGATCATCAGTAAGTGTAAGTCATTGACTTGTCCTATTGTTAAGTTTTTATTCGTTATTGTATATTTAAATAAGTAAGGTTACCGTTTCAGCCCCAACTGGGGGTGCCATCCAGCTTTTCTAGCTTCTGAATGGCGAACTGGTCCGGTTATGTACTGATATATAACTGAATTGTTTAAAAGTCTAGGAAAGATAAGTCATGTCACCTCAGGGATCAGTAATGGTAGCCAAATTAGCTGTCATCTAATGTTTCCATAAATCAGTACAACCAGGCCACTTTCAGACAGCTCTAATATGGTGCATCTTAGCATGTGTATTACTCCCCAATATCCAGACCTCCTGCAGTTTTACTAGGATAATAATAATAATCTTTATTTATATAGCTCCAACAAATTCCGCAGCACTTTACAATGTAGAGGGTATAATTACAGACAACAGACAGACATTACACAGTGAAAGCTACTTACAGGTGAGACACAAGGTGTGAGGGCCCTGCTCGCAAGAGCTTACAATCTATGAGGGTGCCTGGAGGAGACAAAGGGGGAGAAGTGCTAAATTTACAATGGCCCGTGATCTAAGTGATCTAAGTACAGTTCAGTAGAATTGCGAGGATCTCAGCACCATGGATATAATGAACACTAAAATATGCCTTATTATGACCATTGAAAAGTGGCCTCACTCAGAAATAGAATAAGGATGTAATTTGTGTCCCCAACCCTTTGATGGTGATTATTTGAATATATAGGTAGTCTATAGATGTCTGTGCATGGATGTCACATTGAGGCGGTTACCTTTAGGGACAAGTAGCATATGTGTGTTCTCCTCACAGGTTCCTAGTTACTACATGATGTAATAGAATCCAGTGGTGCAGGTTTATTGGGCTTTATTCTTCTATAAAAAGACACACACGGATTCATCACACAGGGTTACAGTAGATGAAGAGTTTGGGCCCGGATTGATACATTTGATGCAATGTGGCTAGGAGTGATGTACTCAAGTACGCGGCCTCTCAGAGCATCACTCACGCGCTCTCTCCGCTGTGAGCGCTGACAGCTGCGAGAAATACTCCCACTTTCAAACTGTACAAATGGCACTTGGACACAGTAAGTCAATGCCGGACACCTCATTCAGAGTTTAAAGCGAGCTCGCCACTCACAGGCGGCTCCTTAATCTTCTTTATTTGTGGAGCTGGCTTTTGTTCTCCTTTAGAATCAAATAAATACCAGCGTAATGGTTGGAAGGTGCCATTCCCATGGAAAATACGGCTCAACTCAGCAATAAGTCTTCCTTTTTCCACCCAGCTAAATTTATGAGCCTTGCAGAGAGTGTGCTTCAGACAGTAACAGGATGTTTTACAGATTCTTGCATTTGTCCTTAATTTGGCCGTCTTCTTTATTTCCATGAAAGCAGTCAATACATTCAGAGAGAAAGGTCACAGCAAGCTCACTGGGAAGAGAATCAGTAACATCCCAGGGATCACAATGCATTACAAGCAGCAATAACATATTATGGAGGCATTAAAGCAAGCACTTGACTCCATCACAGAGCCAAACCTCACATTCAGCAAGAGCCATGGGTGGTCAAAGACACATATCTCTGTGACCTGTGCTCCCTCTGAATGTCTGGGCTAAGTGTGAGGAAAGTCAGTCACCTCCTCATAACAGTGTCAGTTACACTGCCCCCCAGATTAGTGTCAACCATACTTTGTCACATGATCATGATTGAATTATAGGGGTCAGTGCTCCAGCTATAAAGATATTGCAAAGGAGGAAAAGAGGATTTTCACAAGTGTGTACACGGACCAACCATAACATTAAAAGAGATGACAATATTACATTATCTTGTAATAATGACACCTATCAGAGGGTGGAATACGTTAGCCAGCAAGTAATCAGTCAGATCTTGACATTGCAATAGATTTACCACCCCGAAAAACCATGCAAATAGATGGCCAAATCTGAGTAACAAATGTCTACAATTGATCGTTGTAACTATTCAAAGTTACTAGGTGAATATATGACCAGATGTCCACAATCACCATTGGTCCTACAGCACAACCAAACACCACTATAATAATAACCTATAAACTATAAATAACCATAAAAATAGTGAGCCAAAATAGTAGAAAAGGCCTCTGGCTGACGCAAAAGGTGGATCACCCATCTTCTATTTCAACATTCCACATTAAAGGGGTTCTCCGGGAAAAGAAGAAAACTAAATAGATAAACTACATGTCTTAATGAAACAATTCCTAAATACCTTTAATTAGAAAAGTCTGCTTATTTTGTCTAGGGGATAATCATCATAGATGAAGAAAATGGCCGCCAGGCTAATTCCTCAGCAGAAACCTGTCCTACAGGAAGTAGGGCAGACTGAGTTACTTCCTGGTTATGCTGACTGGTATCACTCTGCATGTGCCGTGCTCAGACAGCCTGACAGACTTGTGGTGCGAGGGACGGCTCTGCAGTGTAGAAAGGAGACTGAGGGCTGCACCCACACACACACATATATACAGTATATAATTTGGTGTGGGTATATAGCATCTACAGCTCAGCTGGAGGAAGCGGCTGTTGTGGGAAATGTAGTTTTCATACAGTGCGCCTAGCAACCGTAGCTCCACCCACTAGCCCAGTGAGGAGAAAGATCTAACATGGCGATATTATGTGATATAACAGTGTTTGTAAGTCGTTCACACACTGATTGTGACAGATAATTATGGATTATCTTTACTATTATTCCACTATGTGTTCTTATTTTTTGGGGGTTTCTCACACAACCCCTTTAAAGCCGCAATACTTCTCCTTAGTCTGATAATCTAACTAGCGTGCACTCCGGCCGGCAGCGCTCACTTGTCTGACTGGTAGATCTGGTGACATCACCCTCACTACAAAGTCAAACTACTGGCGCATTTCGGAATAAACGGATTCCTTTGTCAGTGATAACTTACCCTTAATTACCCCTGATGAAGGAATACGTTTACAAGGGACAAATTGTAACAACTAGAAAACTGGGTCAGAGCATCTTTAAGATGGCAGGTCTTGGGTGTTCCCAATAAACAGTGAGTAATACTTACCAAAAGTGGGCAACAGAAGGACTAGGGGCATAACTAGAGAAGACCATCCATATCATCATCATACTGCTACCAAACAAATCTCACTGTACCAAGAGCAACATTAGCAATAATGTTACTACATAAGATTATACCGCCAGAACACGACCACAAATTATCAGTAGTTTGTTGAAGACATGCAGACTAAGGACATGTCCTGGGGTCTGATGAGACAAATATAAACTTATTTGTTTCAGATGGTGTCAAGCGGAAATCAAGTGAGGGGTACAAAGACAAGTGTGTCTTGCCTATGGTCAAGCATGGTGGTGGGAGTGTCATGGTTTGGGGCTACATGAGTGCTGTTGGCTGTGGGGAGCTACGGTTTATTAAGGGAACCATGAATGCCAACATGTTCTGTGATATACTGAAGCACAGCATTATCCCCTTCCTTCATAAACTGGGCCACAGGGCTGTATTCCAACATGATAATGACTCCAAACACACCTCCAGGATGATCACTGCCTTGCCAAAGAAAATGAGGGTAAAGGTGCTGGAATGGCCAAGTATATCTCCAGACCCAAACCCCATTAAGCCTCTGGGGTATCCTCAAACGGAAGGAGGAAGAGCACAAGTTCTCTAACATCCACCAGCTCTGTGATATTATCATGGAGGAGTGGAAGAGGATTCCAGTGGCTGCAACCTGTGAAACTCTAGTGAACTGAATGCCCAAGAGAGTTAATGCAATGCTGGAAAATAATGGTGGAAACACAAAATATTAACACTCTGGGCACAATTTGTCCATTTTCACTTAGGGGTGTACTCAATTTTGTTGCCAGCGGTTTAGACATTGATGGCTGTGTTGAGTTAGTTTGAGAGCAACCAAATTTATACTGTTATATAAGCTGTACACTGACTACTTTACATTGTATAAAAGTGTCATATCTTCATTATTGTCCCATGAAAAGATATAATTCAATATTTTAAAAAATGTGAGGGGTGTAGTCACTTTTGTGAGATACTGTAGGTCGCTCCCATTTACTGTGCCCTCATTAGTATAACAATTACAAAAAATAAAACCTCTCCTCATTCCCACGATGACTGGCAGGCAGGTTTTAGTGGGTGCAGCCTAGCACGGGTGACACTCCCCTGATGTCTGGAAAGCTTTAGGCCTGATGAAGCCTACTGCCTACTAGGTTGATTGTAAGGGCTTTAAATATTTGGCTGTCAATGGACGCACAAACATTAAATAAACAGTGCAGACTCAGGGATAAAGGGCATGTTTCTTCGACCCCCAGGACATACTTCTGAAAGTGTTGCTCAGTTGGGCTGAGTTGGGCCCCTGTAGCAGCTGCTATGGCTGCTACAGTAGTAGTTCTGTCTCTGGGAAGGGCAACTGGTGAACCAATAAAAGAGTCATGGGCATCCAAGATTCACTGATGTACATGAGGTGTGAAGGCTAGATCATTAGGTCCAATCCCATAGAAGAGATACTGTAGCACAGGTGCTGAAAAACTTAATGATGGCTTTGATGAAAAGGTGCTTGAACACACAGTGCATCACAGATTGCTGTTCATGGTGTTACATGGCCACAGATCAGAGCGCCCATGTTGACTTTCATGGATTGACTTCTCTGCCACCGCATTGTGTGTGCGATTATAAAGAGGTAAAGATTACTGCACAGTTAAATATTATCCTCCCAATGCTACAAATTCAGCACAACACCTACCGCAAAGGTAGCCCAGTCCTATATACCCATGAATGCCAATGCTGCAATCACTAATCAAATGTTGGGTGATTAGTCCCAACACGAGACACACACACCAAAAGCGCACCCACTGACAACTTATACTGTACTTAAATTCACAGACTTTATTATACAAAGGTAGAGTGCACAACAGTAACAAAAAAAAAACACACTTACAATGGGGAAAAAAGTATTTAGCCAGCCACCAATTGCACATGTTCTACCACTTAAAAAGATGAGAGAGGCCTTTAATTGACATCATAGTCGACCTCAACTATGAGAGACAAAATGAGAAAACAAATCCAGATCGAAAATCACATTGTTGATTTGGAAAGAATTTATTTGCAAAAATTATTTGTGGAAAATAAGTATTTGGTCACCTACAAAACAAGTAAGATTTCTGGCTTCACAGTCTGGTACTCTTCTTCTTTAGAGGTCCTCTGTCTCCATCATTCCTGTAGTAATCACACCTGATTTGACTTATCAGTATTAAAAGGGACACTGTCCACAACCTCAATCAGTCTCACTACAAACTCCACTATGGTGAAGACCAAGTAGTGTTGAAGGACCAGAAACCAAAATTGTAGCCAGGCACCAGGCTGGGAAGACTGTATCTGCAAAGGCAAGCTGCTTGTGTGAAGAATCAACTGTGGGGAGCAATAGTTAGAAAATGGAAGACTTACAAGATCACTGATAATCTCCCTCGATCTGGGGCTCCACACAAGATCTCACCCCGTGGGGTCAAAATGATCACAAAAACGGTGAGCAAAAATCACAGATAGTCTCCAAAAAAATTGGGAATCTTTCGATTCCCAATTTTTTGTAGACTATGTGACAAGTTTTGTGAACTGGAATGTTCAAGTGGGGAATCTAGGAAATGGCAGGTTTTTTGAGTCAGAAAACTAATTTGGACATTTTTTCACAGGAAGCTAGATTGTACGTATTTTCTTATATATCAACCAATTCCATTGAATGACTAACAGCCATAATTGCCTGTCTGAAATTTATAAAAACTTACAAACAAACATATTCGGGAAGGCTGGGATAGTAGCCAGTCTAGAGACAGATATACAACAACAATTGTGTATAGAGGATTACGGTTTAGCCTGATGAGACCAAAATACACATTTTAGAGGGACCCTTTTTTTATCAGGGTTGGGAAAAAATTGCTAACTGAATCTCTCTGAAATGATGAAATGCCTGTCAGAATACGAAAGGAATTTCATTCAATAAATAAAGGAACAAACTAATTCAGGAGATTTGTGGAGTTTTAATATCTTTCGGGGGGCCCATCCTGTTTCCCGGGTATTTGTACAAATATTAACTTCGTAAAATGAGATTGCTCTGTAGTGTAGTATGGTTTGTTCTGGTTTCTGTTATAGTTACGGTGTGGACGCGAGTATTTGCCGAGTGGGGACTGCATCACTTTTTTGGGGTCGGTATTTAGACCAACAAATAGGAGGCAGTCGGTGGCTCGAGGAGGAGCGATGGGACAGCGGACGTGGGCCAGGGCAGCAGAAGTGGGAAGGGAAGGGTGTGGAGGAGAAGATGGGTGAGATGTCGGTAGGGTTAAGAGTGGTATGAGGTGGGGTGTGTGCGTGGGTGGGGGTCGCGCGGGGAGGTGGGGGGCTCGGGAGAGGGCGGGTGTGGGGGTGGGTAGGGCGTGGTGGAGGGGTTAGAGGTGGTGGGGGAGGCGGGGTGCGTGGGGGAGAGGGGGGGGTTGTTGTTCGACGTGGGGGGGTAGGTTGGGGTGAGAGGACTGGGGTGAGGTCTGGGTGGGGGGGGGAGCGGGGGCGGGTTTTGGTGGTTGGGGGGGGAGGATGGTGGTGTTGTCGAGGGGGGGCGGTACGTGCGCGAGGCGGGCGGGGGGGCGCGGGGGGGGAGGAGTGAGCGTGGTGTAGGGGTGGAGAGGCGGGTGAGATGGTGTGGGGGTGAGGGTGGGGGGGGGGGCGGCGTTGTGCGGGTTAGTGTGGAGCGGCGGTCGGGGCGTCGGGTGGGGGCGGGCGTGGCTGGAGTTTTGGGCGGTTGTGTTGTTTTGTTTTGTCTTGTTTTGTTTGTGGGTAGGGAGGGCGTGGTATGGGTATGGTTCTGTTGGTGTAAGGGGAAGGAGTGTTGGTTTTGTTGGTTCGGGTTTGGTGCAGTGTGAGGGGAAGGGCGAGGGAGGGGGGGAGGGGGGGATGGGGGTGAATTGGGGCGGGAGGTGGACGCTGTTACGGTGAGGTTTTGGTGGGTGGGTCTGGGGGTGGTCTGACTGGGGGTCGGTGTTGTGGTTATTTTGGGTGTCTTTGTGTTTGGTTTGGTCTATGTTGGGTCCGTGGGTTGGTTGTGGGGTATTGAGGTTTGTGTTTGGTTTTGTTTATTTTTTTTTCTTTTTTTTGTTGTTTTTTATTTTATTCTTTTTACTTTTCATTTTTTTATTTTTTTTTTGATATTTTGTTGTATTTATTTTTTGTGATTTTTTTTTTTTTTGGGTTCTTTTTGTTTTTACTTGTTTTATTTTTTACTTTGCTTTTATATTTTCTTATTTGATGTTTTTTTTTGTTTTTTTTCTTTTCATTTTTTTTCCTTATTATTAAATTATTCAAAAAATATATCATTTTTTTTTAAATTCCTTATTATTTATTTTTACTTTATATTACAAACAATGAAAACCATAAAGATAAAAAAAATAACAAAACATAAAATATACCAATAAAACAATAAAATATCAACAAATATATAAATCTAATATACAATAATAAATATAAAATAAAACTTAAATTAATAAAAAACAAAAAAATATATAAATAAATTAAGTAAATAATTTTAATATTAAACTATACATAAAAAATCAATTATAATCAAAAAAATAAAACATGCGCACAGTGTCCGGGGCGCTGCGGGTGGCCGTGCGGCTGTCAGCTATCTCTTCACTTGTATGTGACTTGTAATGCGCCTACAAAAGACGTGAAACAGAACCACTAGCGGTGCAGGATGAGCGTGCAGACGAGCGCTCCGTGCTCCGCAGTTGGACTCCGGGCGTATTGCAGCCGTCGGAGGTACGTTTCCGGCACTGGGCCTAGAGTGTGTCATTCTCGCTGCACCATGTGCGCGGCATGGATGACATCACGCGCCTGTGCGGGAGAAGTGACAGAGGATGAGCACGCCGGGGAACAGGCGGACAGCGAGGAGGCGGAGCAGCGGGGAGCCAGGTATGTGTTTTTTTTTTGTTTTAAAAACGCTGGCCTATGCCTGCCTATATGCCTGCCTAGTGGGGCCTTATACCTGGCATATCACGGACCTATTACTGCCTATAACCTACTAGGGGGACTATTACATGCCTACATCCTACCTAGGGGGGGACATATACCTGCATACATCCTACTAGGGGGGACTTGCCCTGCCTACAACCTACTAGGAGGACTAGTACTGACTTACACCTACCTTGGGGGACTATACCGCCTATAACCTACATAGGGGGTCTATACCTGCCGATCAACCATTAACCTAGGGGGATCCTATACCTGCCTAGGGGGTCCTTTACCTGACTATAACCTGACCCTTGGGGGGAATACTATCCTGACTATAATGCCTCATACATCTGCTTTCACCTTGCATAGGGGACTTATACCGGACCTATAAGACCTATACCTGCCTATAACCTGCCCTAATGGGGACCTGATACCTGCATTTAAACATTGACTAGTTGGACCTATACCTGCCTATGGGGGCAATTACCTGCCTATGGTCCTCTATAGCTTCCTTTACCTGCCTATAAACGACTATACCTGGCTATAACCTGCCTATGGGAGGACATTATAAACTGCCTTACCCAGTCTTATTACCTGGTCTATGGGGGACATTAAAACTGCCTATGTAATTGTATTGGTATCTTTTTTATTTTTAAAATCACCAGTAGCCGCGGCAGTTTTCCACCAGGTTTATACTTCGAGTCAATAAAGCTTTCCTGGTTTTTTGTGGCAAAAGTAGGTGCTAGGCTTTTACCTCGCGGTCGGCTTATACTCGAGTATATACGGTATCTGAGGGTTCGGAAAGATTTTGATAACAATCAGGTTTATATTTGGAAAAATAGTAGATTCACCTATCAACCTAATCTATATTTCAGATTTGACAGATTTCAGAGACTTCAGCATGTAGAGACGAATCTTTATACAGGTTCTATTAATTGCTATACGCAGGGGAAGAAATGGTTGGAGGAAAGGTCAGAGAAAGGAAACTAGAGGTTGGACAAAATAAGAAACGCATTTAAAAAAATCTTCTACTCAAACAGTAAATATCAGAATCTCAGAGATGTCATTCAGGACAAGAATACAGTGGGGATCAAATACAGTGTTCCTCTTCTGCATTCTTGTGGTGTGGTGGCTCTCAGGTGGGGGGAGAGCACAGGCATGATTTTTAAAAATGGCAACTACAAATAGCCACCAGTGGCAGCAGAATTGGACAGGTTATGATTACATATGCAAACTCAATCTCTGAGAATTCAAATAAGCACAATGCATACACTTTTTTTTTTGATCCAACCAAGCGATTCTCTTGAGCAGCGGTCCAAACCTTTTGTCCAACAGGGGCGGTTTGATGCACGACAATTGTTTCCACTGGCCCAGTGGGGTGGGGTGGGGTTATTGAGGTGCGGTGATATTAGGGGCGGGGTTTTGGTTGGAGGTTGTATGTTTTGAATCACACTCAAAATAAACCCATGAGTGTATCTGTTGTCATTTAGGGTTATTGTATGGGATAACCTGACTGATTGTCACTCGCCACGCCCCCACGCTGTGGGTCAGCATTATAATGTTTGTTATAATATACATAGTAATAAGCTCTGTCATTAGTGATATTGCCCCCTGGTAATAATAAATAACTTATAGCCCCCCTGTGAAGTGATAATAATACATAGCTGTCCCAGTAGTAGCGTATAGTGATACATACGTTGCCACCAGTGAAGTGAGCGAATAGTGATACATAGACATGACCACAGTGTGATAGTGATAGCTAGCTTGCCCCAGTACGTTGATAGTGATAGCTAGCTACCCCAGTAGTGTGACAACTGCCCTTGTAGTGATTAGTGATAGCTAGCTTGCCCCAGTAGTGCTAGTGATAGCTAGCGGCCCCAGTATTGATAGCTAAACTGCCCAGTGTGATAATGTACATAGCTAACTGCACGTAGTGATATTGATACTTAGCTAAACTGCCACTGTAGTGATAGTGATACATAGCTGCCCCCAGTAGTGATAGTGATAGTTGCCCCCAGTAGTGATAATGATACATAGCTAACTTGCCCAGTAGTGATTGTGTTACATAGCTGCCCCGGTTGTGATAGTGATACGCTAGCTGACCCCAGTAGTTGATAATGATAATAGCTATAGCTGCCCCAGTAGTGATAATGATACATAGATAGCTGCCCCAGTAGTGATGTGATAGCTAGCTGCCCCAGTAAGTGACAGTGATTTTACATAGCTAGCATGCCACAGTAGTGTTAATGATTAATAGATAGCTGCCCCCCACTGTAGTGATAGTGATAGCTAACTTTGCCCCGTAGTGAGAGTGATACATAGTCTTCCCCAGTATTGATAGTTAGGCATGCTGCCCCTGTAGTGATTTAGTGATAGCTAGCTGCTCCAGTAGTGATAGTGATAGCCTAGCTGCCCATAGTGATATTGTGACATAGATAGCGGCCCAGTAGTGCATAGTGCTAGCTAGCTGCCCCTGAACGTGATAGTGATAGCTAGCTGCCACAGTAGTGATAGTGTTGACATAGCTAACTGCCCAGTGGTTAATGATACATAGCTACTGCCCCAGTAGTGATAGTGATGGCTAGCTTGTCCCCAGTAGTGATAGTTGATACATCAGCTAGTGCACAGTAGTGATAGTGATACATAGTAACTGCCCAAGTAGTGATAATGATACATAGCTAACTGGACCCAGTTGTGATAGTGATAGCCTAGCTGCCCCAACGTTGTGATAGTGTTAGCTAGCTGACCCAGTAGTGATAGTGGATAGTAGCCTACCCCAGTAGTGATAGCTAGCTGCCGCAGTAGTAGTGATAATGATACAAGCTAAACTGCCCCTGTAGTGATAGTACCTACATAGCTGCCCCAGTATGTAGTGATAATAGCTGCAACCAGTAGTGATAGTGATTGCTAGCTGCCACAGTTAGTGATAGTGATTAGCTAGCTGCCAGTAGTGACAGTGATAAATTGCTAGCTGCCCAGTATGATAATGATACATAGATAGCTGCCCCAGTAGTGATAGTGATAGCTAGCTGCCCCAGTAGAGTTAATGATACCATAGATAGCTGCCCAAGTAGTGATAGTGAAAGCTAGCTTCCCCAGTAGTGATCGTGATAGCTAGCTGCGCCAGTAGTGATAGTGATACAAAGCTGCCCCGGTAGTGACAGTGATCATAGCTAGCTGCCCCAGAGTAGTGTAATGATACTTAGTTAGCTGCCCTCAGTAGTGATAGTGATAGTAGCTGCCACAGTAGTGATTAGTGATAGCTAGTACCCAGTAGTGACAGTGATCTAAGCTAGAATGCCCCAGTAGTGTAGTTTAAATCCTTGCTTAAGGGTCGATTGTGACTGGTCCGCAGTCCCCATGGGTCCAAGTGCCATGTTCTAAGTGGCAGACTTAAAAACCAGACTTGAACCAAGAACTGATTCAAGGATGGCAGGTAAACACATCCTCTTATTCTTTCCAGCTATTAGCTCCTGCTAACCTTTCTCCCACCATGCTTTTCCTTCCATGGCATTATCTCAACCTCCATTTCCTGAATCTAGTTGGCCTATCCCACACCCCCTTTGCTGGGCAATGAGTTCTATATCTCTCCCTGCATTCTTCCTTCATCTGACATTGCTGCCACCAACCTTCTTACCACCTCAAAGCCCTCACGCACCAAACAGACAATGTAAATACAGCTATCCTTACTCCCACCTGCTCACCCTCTCATGCTGCTCCTGGCTGCTGGGGATTAACTCCTAACCCAGGCCTCCTCCAGGCACATTCCCAACTGTCTGTCTTCCATGCATTTACCAACAGATCCACTCCTACAAATAACTCTGTTAACCCTATCAACCTTAAACACAATTCCCTTGATCCAGCTCCTCCCTCTCTCTCTCCTGTACCTCTCTGGAACCCGACGTCTGTATGTAATAAACTCTACTACTACACGACGCTATTCATCTCTCACAAATTACTTTTCCTCGGTCTAACAGAAACCTGGTGACCCCTCTGACACAGTCTCCCCTGCCGCCACTCTCCTCTTTGGCGGTCTCCAACTTACCCACACTCCACGCCCCCGGGGGATAACAAGCCAATGAGGAGGTGTTGGCCTTCTCCTATCTGATACTGCTCTTTTGTTCCTATTCCTCCTCTACTCTCCCTTACCCTCCCCCTCCTTTGAGGTGCACTCTGTCCGCATTTACTCCCCCTCCAAACCTGCAAAGGGGCTGTGGTTCTTCCGTCTCCCTGGGCCTGCCACTGCCTTCCTTGTACCATATTCTCTTCCTGGGAGTTCTCACTTTCTTTCTTTGACATCCCCACTATTGTCATGGGAGATTTTAACATCCCAATTGATTGCACACCTCCCTTGCTGCTCAACAACTCCTCTCGCTCTCCTCTTCCTTTTCGGCTCTCAAGTGGACTCTGGATCCACCAAACAGACGGACACACACTGACCTCATCTTCAACCCGGCCTCTGCCCCCTAATTGACATCTCAAACTTCCCCTCACCACCTCATACATATGGACCACAAACCTGATTACCTTCTCCCACACATCTCCACGCCACCTTGCTGCCTCCAGTCTCACTTTAGTGCACCCCCGCAGGAACTTACAAAACTCAACCCTCGCACTCTCTTGACTCTCTTGCACTCTTTTCTACATATCCTCACTTGAACAACCCAGGACACTGCCGCTGCTTTCTTCAACAACACAATCACCCACCACCCTTTGACTCTGTCGCTCCTCTCAACACAACAGAACCCGCAACATCAACAGACACCTGGCACACAGCCTCCACTAAACAACTGAGACGAGCTACCAGAATGCTGAACGACGCTGGAGGAAAGCCGCGTCCAACGACGACATTCACCTCTTTACAAACAATCGCTACAGCATTTTAGTCTGCTACTCACTCCGTCAAACAGATTACTTCACCACTCTCAATAGGCCTACCTTGTCTCACAACCCCAGACATTTATTCTAACACCTTCAACTCTCTCCTCGCACCCCCGCACCTCCTCCCCATCTCTCCTTATCAGCGGACGATTTTGCAATATTTCTTAAATAAGATCAACTCAATCAGAGAAAGTTTCATCCCTTAGTCCCACATACCCCACTCCTATACCCATACATCGCACCAACTCACCTCACCTGATCCAACAGTCCACAGTGAACACTTCCATAACCTGCTATTTCCCACTGTTAGTATGATAACCTCTCCTCTCTAGTGTCCAAATCAATACTCAACTAACTGTAACCTTGACCCACTGCCATCTACCTCATCCCAGACATCAGCACTGTTATTTTCCAGCCCTCAAACCAATATTTTCAATCTATCATTAACCTCTGGCATCTTCCTTCCTATCTTAAACACGCGTCCATCACACTTTCCTTAGAAACATCTCTCTGAAAAATTTTTCCCCACCTCTCACGGTTCAACTATCGGACCCATCTCACTGCTCCCTTTTCATCCAAAACTCTCGAGCAGCACGTCTATCTTCAGCTGTCCTCCCAACCTCTCCTTCCAACTCTTCTCCTTGACCCACTTCCAATCAGGATTCCGGACCCAACCACTACACTGATATGCCCTAACCAAGGTCAACAACGACCTAGTAACTGCTAAAGCATCACGCCACTACTCCGTCCTTCTCTCCTTAGGACCTGTTCCTTGCCTTTGGACACTGTGACCAATCCATCCTGTATATCAAATTCCTCTCCTACCTCGGCTCATGGACCTAGCCTCTACTGGAATCTCTCATACTCTCTGAAGGACATTCGTGTTCTCACTCCTGCACCACCTCCTCCTCCCACCCGCTCCTTTTTTTTTCTTGGGTTGGTGTCCGGCAGGGGTCTGTCCTGGGCACACATATTCTCAATCTACACTCTTGGTGCTGGGTCAGCTCTTTGCCTCGCTTGGCTTTACACTACCACTTACGCGGACGATCACCCAGCTTTATATCTCCGGTTCCTGACATTAAACTCCCTCTCTCCCGGATCCCAAACGCCTATCTCCATTTTCCTCCTCTTCTCATCCGTGCTTAAAACTAATTGTAGATAAAACAGAATTTCTTAATCTTTCCACCGTCCCTCCTACCCACCTCCACCCGATTCTCTTCCACTGTTAATGGCCACACTTCACCAGCTCCACTCAAGGTCCGCTGGCCTTGGGCATATACCTTTGAATCCTTCTTTATCCTTCAAACCGCACATACATGCCCTCACCTCTGCCTGCCGCCTCTCATTCGAAAAATTTATTTCACCGCTTCAGACCATTCTCTCAACTCTGACACTACTAAAACGCTAGTCCTCGCCATTGTCCAATCTCCCGCTGACTACTGACAAATCCTTCTCTGTGCGCCTCCCAGTTAGCACCACTCGCTCCCCCTCCAATCCATCCTTAATCTGGTCGCCCGTCTGATTCACCTCTTCCTCGCATACTCCTCTGCCTCTACCCTCTGCCTATCCCTTCACTGGCTCTCCCATTGCCCAACGTATTCAGTTTCAAATTACTAACCACCTGACCTACATGCTCTCCTTGGGACCTGATCCCTCCATACTATCTTGCCCTTAATTTCCTGATATCTCCCACTCAGCTTCTATGACTCCTCTAAGGACTTTCTCCTCTGAACTCCCTCTCATACTGCCTTTCTCTGTTTACTGTCTCCAAGACTTCTCCCGTGCGTCACCCACACTCTGGAACGACGTATCCACAAAACATTCAGGACTCTCCCAATTTTCACCGGTTTCAAAAGCAATTGGAAAATTCCCATTCTCTTCAGGATAGCCTACATTCCACACTAACCCCACCACACTCCACTACACGGCCCGCCAAGCATGTCTGCCCCACACCTTCGTGTCTTCTCCCCCTTCTTCCTTGAGATTTAAGCCCGCGCAGGGGCAGGGTCCTCTTTCCTCTATGTTTCAGTTACTAGTCACTTTTGTCACCCATTGTACTTGTTCAATATTTGTTATGTATGTAAAATTCCCCTTAAATGTACAGCGCCGGAATTAATGGCGCTTAAAATAAATAATATATTCTTATTAATAATATATAACATAGTGATACATAGCTGCCCCAGTAGTGATAGTGATAGCTAGTGCCCCAGTGTGATAGTGATAGCTAGCTTGCCCCAATTGTGATAATGATACATAGATAAGCTGCCCCAGTAGTGATTTTGATTGCTAGTTGCCCCATTAGTGATAGTGATACATCGCTAGTGACCCAGTAAGTGATGTGGATACATACGATAGCTTGTCCCTGTAGTGATAGTGATAACATAGCAAAACTGACCCCAGTAGTGTTAGTGATTACATAGCTAGCTGCCCCGTAGTGAATAATGATACATAGCTGCTGCCCCAGTAAGTGGCTAGTGATACCTAGCTAGCTGCCCCAGTAGTGATAATGATACATAGCTAGCTGCCCCAGTAGTGATAGTGATAGCTAGCTGCCCCAGTAGTGATATAGATACATAGCTAGCTGCCCCAGTAGTGATATTGATACATAGCTAGCTGCCCCAGTAGTGATAGTGATAGCGAGCTGCCCTCCAGTAGTGGATAGTGATTGCCTAGCTGCCCCGTGTAGTGATAATGATACATAGCTAGCTGCCCCAGTAGTGATAGTGATACATAGCTAGCTGCCCCAGTAGGCCCCAGTAGTGATAGTGATATATAGCTAGCTATGTGATAGTGATAGTGATACATAGCTAGCTATGTGATAGTTATAGTGATACATAGCTAGCTGCCCCAGTAGTGATAATGATACATAGCTAACTGCCCCAGTAGTGATAGTGATACATAGCTAGCTGCCCCCAGTAGTGAAAGTGATACATATGCTAGCTGCCCCAGGAGTGATAGTGATAGCTACCTGCCCCGTAGTGATAGTGATACATACGCTAGCTCCCACAGTAGTGATATTGTTACATTGCTAGCGGCCCCTGTAGTGATAGTGATACATACTAGTGCCCAGTAGTGATAGTGATACATAGCTAGCTGCCCCAGTAGTGATAGGGATAGATAGCTGCCCCAGTAGTGATAATGATGCATATATAGCTGCCCCAGTAGTGATAGTGATAGCTAATAAAAAAAAGGGGGGGGGCTGCTACAGTAGTGATAGTGATTGCTAGCTGCCCCAGTATGTGATATGATACATAGCTAGCTGCCCAGTTGTGATGTGATACATTGATAGCTGCCCCAGTTAGTAGTGATAATGATACATAGATAAGCGCCTCCAGTAGTGATAGTGATACTAGCTAGCTGCCATAGTAGTGTTGTGATACTTAGTAGCTGCCTCAGTACGTGATAGTGATAGCTATCTGCCCCATAGTGATAGATATTAGCTAGCTGCCCCAGTAGTGATAATGATACTTTTGATTGCTGCCCCAGTAGTGATTTGTGAAGCTAGCTGCCCCAGTAGTGATAATGTTACCATAGTAGCGTTGCCCATTAGTGATAGTGGATACATAGCTAGCTGCCCCAGTAGTGATAGTGATACATAGCTAGCTGCCCCAGTAGTGATAGTGATACATAGCAAGCTGCCCCAGTAGTGATAGTGATAGCTAGCTGCCCCAGTAGTGATAATGATAGCTAGCTGCCCCAATAGTGATAGTGATACATAGCTAGCTGCCCCAGTAGTGATAGTGATTCATAGCTAGCTGCCCCAGTAGTGATAGTGATACATAGCTAGCTGCCCCAGTAGTGATAGGATAGCTAGCTGCCCCAGGTAGTGTTATTGATGTAATATATAGCTGGCCCCAGTAAGTGATTGTGATAGATAGCTGCCCCAGTAGTGATAGTGATAGTAGCTGCCCAGTAAGTGTTAGTGATACATAGCTAGCTGCCCCTCGTAATGATAATGATACATAGATAGCTGCCCTAGTAGTGATAGTGATACTTAGCTAGCTGCCCTGTAGTGTATTTGATACTAGCTATCCTGCCCAGTAGTGATAGTGATAGCTAGCTTGCCCCAATAGTGATAGTTCATAGCTAGTGCCCCAGGTAAGTGATAATGATACTTAGATAGTGCCCCAGTAAGTGATGTGATAGATTAGCTGCACCTGTAGTGATAATGATACATAGATAGGTGCCGTGTGATAGTGATAAACTTGCTAGTGCCCCAGTAGTGATAAGTGATACATACTAGCTGCCCAGTAGTTGATAGTGATACATAGCAAGTGCCCCAGTTGTGTTAGTGTTAGCTAGCTGCCCCAGTAGTGATAATGATAGTAGCTGCCCCAATAGTGATTAGTGATACATAGCTAGCTTGCCCCAGTAGTGGATAGTGATACATAGCTAGCTGCCCCAAGTTGTTGTAGTTGATACATTGCTAGCTGCCCAGTAGTGAATAGTGATATATAGCAAGCTGCCACAGTAGTGATAGCTAGCTGCCCCAGTAGTGATGTGATTAGCTTGCTGCCCCAAGTAGTGATAGTGATAGCTAGCGGCCCCAGTAGTGATAGTGATACATATGCTAGCTGCCCAGTACGTGATAATGATACATGATAGCTGCACCCAGTAGTTGATAGTGATAATAGCTAGCTTTTTTTTTTGGCCCCGAGTACGTGATAGTGATTACATAGCTAGCTGCACAGTAGTGATAGTGATATGCTAGCTGCCCCAGTAGTGATAGTGATTACATAGCTAGCTGCCCCAGTAGTGATAATATACATAGATGCTGCCCCAGTAGTAGATAGTGATACATAGATAGTGCCCTATAGTGATAGTTATACATAGCTAGCTGCCCAGTAGTGATATGTGATAGCAGCCGGCCCCAATAGTGATAGATACATAGCTAGCTGCCCAGGAGTGATAATGATACATAGATAGCAGCCCGTGTAGTGATAGTGATAGCAGCTTGCCCCAGTAGTGATAATGATACATAGCTAGCGCCCCAGTTGTGATAGTTTGATAACATAGCTAGCTGCCCCCAGTAGTGATAGTGATACATTGCTAGCTGCCCCAGTATGTGATTAGTGATACATAGCATGCTTGACCAGTGTGATTGTGATTAGCTAGCTGCCCCAGTAGTGATAATGATAGCTAGCTGCCCCAATAGTGATAGTGATACATAGCTAGCTGCCCCAGTAGTGATAGTGATACATAGCTAGCTGCCACAGTTGTGATAGTGATATATAGCAAGCTGCCAGTAGTTGATAGTTGATTAGCTAGCTGCCCAGTAGTGATAGTGATAGCTTGCTGCCCAGTAGTGTTAGTGATAGATAGCTGCCCCCAGTAGTGATAGTGTCTTAGCTAGCTTCCACAGTAGTGATTAATGATACATAGATAGCTGCCCAGTAGTGATAGTGATACATAGTAGCTGCCCAGTAGTGATGTGATACATAGCTAGCTGCCACAGTAGTGAATAGTGATAGCTAGCTGCCCCAGTAGTGTAGTGATAGCTAGCTGCCCAGAAGTGCTAGTGATACATTAGCTTGCCCAGTAGTGTAAGAGATACATAGCTAGCTGCCCAGTAGTGATAGTGATCGCTAGCTGCCCCAGTAATTGATAGTGATACATAGCTTGCTCCCCAGTATGGATGTGATATATAGCTAGCTGCCCCAGAAGTGATATTGAAACATAGCTGCCCCAGACAAGAAGTGATAGTGATACATTGCTGCTCCAGTAGGTGATAGTGAGTGATACATAGCATAGCTGCCCAGTAGTAAATAGTGATATAGCTAGCTGCCCCCCAGTGTGATAGTGATTGCTAGCTGCCCCAGAAGTGATAGTGATACATAGCTGCCCCCAGTAGTGATAGTGATACATAGCTAGCTGCCCAGTAGTGATGTGATCCATAGTAGCTGCCCCAGTAGTGATATTAGATAGGTGCCCCGGAAGTAATGAAATAGCTGCCCGGAATGGAAGTAATGACACATAGCTTGCCCCGGAGAGCTAATGGGACACATAGCTGCCCCCAGAAGTAATGACACATTGTGCCCGGAAGTAATGACACATAGCATGCACCGCCAGTAGTAATGAGACATAGCTTGACCACACTTTTTAATGAGACATAGCTGCCCCCATTTGTAATGAGACATAGCTGCCCCGTGTAATGAGGACTATAGCTGCCCTCGGTTGTAATGTATACCATTGCTGCCCCGGTAGTAGGTAGTAATGGATTCATAGCTGCCCCCCCCAGTAGTAGTGATGATAGCTGCCCCCCAGTAGTGATGATAGCTGCCCCCAGTAGTGATAATAGCTGCCCCCCAGTAGTAGTGATGATAGCTGCCCCCAGTAGTGATGATAGCTGCCCCCCAGTAGTAGTGATGATAGCTGCCCCCCAGTAGTAGTGATAGCTGCCTCCCAGTAGTAGTGTTGATAGATGCCCCCCCAGTAGTAGTGATTGATAGCTTGCCTCCCAGTAGTAGTGATGTTAGTGCACCCCCAGTTAGTAGTGATGATAGCTGACCCAGTAGTGATGATAGACTGGCACCTCAGTAGTTATATCTAGCTGCCCCCCCAGTAGTAGTTATGATAGCTGGCCCCACAGTAGTGATGAATAGCTGCCCCCAGGAGTAGTGATGATAGCTGGCCCCCAGTAGTGATGATAGCTGCCCCCAGTAGTAGTGATGATAGGCTGCCCCCCTGTAGTGATGTAGCTGCCCCCCAGTAGTAGTAGTGATGATAGCGGCCCCAGTGTGAGATAGCTGCCCCCCAGTAGTAGTGATGATAGCTGCCCCCAAGTAGTAGTGATGATAGCTGCCCCCAGTAGTAGTGATGATAGCTGCCCCCCAGTAGTAGTGATGATAGCTGCCTCCCAGTAGTAGTGATGATAGTTGCCCCCAGTAGTAGTGATGATAGCTGCCCCCCAGTAGTGATATAGCTGCCCCCCAGTAGTAATGATTCTTAAGGGGGGGGGTGCCCCCCCAGTAGTAGTTTTGATAGCTGCCCCCCAAGTCGTGTTGAATAGCTGCCTCCCAGTAGTGATGATAGTGCGCCTTCCCAGTAGTAGTGATGATAGCTGCCCCCCCAGTGGTGTTGATGATAGCTGCCTCCCAGTAGTGATGATAGCTGCCCCCCAGTAGTTTTGATGATAGCTGCCCCCAGTATTAGTGATGATAGCTGCCCCCAGTAGTAGTGATGATAGCTGCCCCCCCAGTAGTGATGATAGCTGCCCCCTAGTAGCAGTGATAGATAGCTGCCCCCTTGTAGCTGTGTTATATAGCTGCCCCCCAGTAGCAGTTATAGATAGCTGCCCCCCAGTAGCAGTGATAGATAGCTTGCCCCCCTGTAGCAGTGATAGATCAGCTTGCCCCCAGGAGTGATGATAGCTGCCCCCCAGTTGTGATGATAGCTGCCCCCAGTAGTATTGATGATAGCTGCCCCCAGTAGTGATGATAGCTGCCCCCAGTAGTGATGATAGCTGCCCCCCAGTAGTGATGATTTCTGCCCCCCCCCCAGTAGTGATGATAGCTGCCCCCAGTAGTGATGATAGCTGCCCCTCCAGTAGCAGTGATAGATAGCTGCCCCGCAGTAGAGATTGTTAGTGCCCTACAGTAGCAGTGATAGATAGCTGCCCCCCGTAGCGTGTTAGGATAGCTGACCCCTAGTAGCTGTGTTAGATAGCTGCCCCAGTAGTAGTAGTGATGATAGCTTGCCCTCCAGTAGTGATGATAGCTGCCTCTACAGTAGTGTTGAATAGTGCCCCCCAGTTAGTGATGATAGCTGCCCCCCCAGTTGTGATGATAGCTGCCCCCCCCCCAGTAGTAGTGATGTTAGCTGCCCCCCCAGTAGTGATGATAGCTGCCCCCCAGTAGCATCACACTCCGTGCGCCGCTCATCGCTGCGCCGCATCTACAGCGAGAGGGAAAGCAGGGGCGGTAATGCACCGCTCCTGCTTTCTTTGCAATGCAGCCGCATGCTGTGTGCAGCTGCTATCTGTGCGCGGCCGGTATACAGCGGGCTGCGCACAGAAGATGATGCCGGCCGCCCGACCTAAAGAAAGCGCGCGGCTGGTTCAGGTGTCAGCCGGGCAAGCGGACCGGCAGGCATGCGCTAGGCCTGGTTGCGGTCCGGGCCGGCGGTTGGGAACCCCTGCTCTTGAGGATCGAGAGAAGGGAGATGATCTGAAATAACAAAGGATGGAGCATTCAGTGATTAACTTATCCTCTCATAGATTTGGAAAATCACAAACAGGTGTTGGCATATGGTCTTTGTTCACGCCCCATACCGATTTATGGAATTTGTATGGGTAAAAGATTTTAATCTCTATGCTAGAAGGGTTGACTTTCATAAATATCTTAAAATGAAAATAATGATGAAACAAACCTTTAGGAAACTAGAGGAGGAAATTGGGTGATCTTGAACAATTGCAGGTGGAAGGTGAAGGAGACACCATATTTCTAGATATACCCTTGACAAATTTGAAACCAAAATCTAGGAATACACCTCCGATATCACAATATAATCTATTGGATACGCTTATGGAAGTAGTAACGCAAGACTAAAAGAAAACTAGCACTCAGACGACAACCATCTTCTTTAAATTTAAAATGGGAGGAACAAGTAGCTATTGCAGAATTACAATCTAACAGGGAGATAGTAATCAAACCCAGTGACAAGGGTGGTAATATTGTCATCTTAAATAAAAGTGACTATAGAGCGATGGTTGAGAGAAATACTTGTGATTCAGAAACATATGAGAGGCTTCCAAAAGACACAACCAATGAGTATCTGAAGGAATTAAGGAATTAAAAAGGGTTTTGGACCTGGGAATTGAGAAAAAATTAATTACTGAGGAGGAGAAGAAATTCATGCTAAATGTGAATCCTACTATTGCTACCTTTTGTGCATAAAGAGGTTGTGCCAATATCAGGAAGACCGATAGTCTCAGGTAGAAACAATTTAACACAAGGACCCAGCACGTATGTTGATCGTATACTGATGCCCTTTGTCACTGGCCTTCCTTCATATCTTAAAGATATGGATACTGTGATGAGAATTAGCGATCTAGTGGTGAGTGAGAGTACACTTCTTGCAAGTTTAGACGTAGAAGCCCTATACAGTAACATCAGACATGACCTGGGCCCGAAAGCAATCAAGTATTTTTTGAACACAAGAGCTACACAATTTACGGAACACAATGATTTCGTTTTACAGTTATTGGATTTTGTTTTGATCCATAACTATTTTTTGTTTGATGGCACCTTTTATCACCAGAATAAGGGAGCAGCCATTGGCACAGTCTGTGCGCCAAGCTTTGCTAATTTATTTTTAGGTTGGTTGGAGGATGCTATTGTTTTTTCTGAACACTTTGAAATATTCACAGATCGGATTTTATTTTGGGGGCGCTTTATTCATGATATTTTGATTTTCTGGGATGGTAGTGAAAAATTATTCATGGATTTTGTATCTAGACTCAATGATAATGAAATTGGGATGAAATTCACGTTTGAAATTCATCGAGAAAAAATAAATTTTTGGGATCTTCAAATTATGCTGGATGAAAACAATCAGATTCAGACTAAGATATTTCGGAAAAATAAGGCTAACAACAGTTTGTTACATTTTTCTAGCTGGCATCCACCTTCTCAAAAAAAGGGGATTCCCATAGACCAATTTCTTAGGGCTCGTAGGAATTGTTCTACTTTAGAGGCTTTTAATGAAGAATGTATTAAGTTAAATGCACGTTTTCAGGCAAGGAGTTATCCAAAAAAATGTTTGAGGAAGACGTTTAACAGGGCTTTGACCAGTGACAGAGGACATTTATTAATCAGTAAAAAGAAGAAGGAAAAAACTGATTTAATTCGTTGTATAGGTACCTTCATGATAGAGCCATGAAATGAGGGGTTATACTTAGAAGACATTGGCACATTTTGAGGGCAGAGCCAGTATTCTCAGAGGTGATTCCTAAATATCCTAGTGTCACTTATAGAAGAGGAAGAAATCTTAGGGATGAATTTGTACATAGTCATTTTGAAGGAGATGGCAAAAAAACATGGTTACAGTCTCCGGTGGTAGGCTCATATCCCTGTGGCAACTGTTCATTCTGTCCATTTATATTGAAAACTAAATAATTTGTTAATCCCATTGATAAAAGAATATTTGCGATAAGACAATTCATCAATTGTAAAACCAGAGGGGTGATTTATGGGGCTATGTGGACCTGCCCCAAGATCTATGTGGGAAAAACCATACAGGAGTTTCGTCGTCGGATCTCGAAACATTTGAGTACTATTAAAACTAGAGGAGACACATTTTGGAAGTACATAAGTGTGAAATAAGAGGTGCTAAAATTCTGGGGCATCTGTGTGAAAAAGCTAGGGGAAAGAAAGGGCGATCTGGATGTAGTTTTGTTGCAGGAAGAGGCAAGATGGATATATAGACTCAATACATTGAACCCTAAGGCCTTGTTCACACGGCTTATTTGGGCGCGGATTGGAGCCGTACTGCGCGCCGTATTTGCGCTGCAGTACGGCTCCAATCCGTCCCTGTCATTACGGTAATCCACAGTTCTCATAGAGAACTGTGGATTCCGTCGCTCCTCCCCACTCGTCGAATCCGCCGCGGGGGAGAAAGTGACATGCACATTATTTATGGCACGTACGCGCCGTAAATAATGCATTGTCTATGGGGCCGGCGAGCAGCTCCCCCGCCGCGCCCCCGCTCCGCCCCCGGACTCGCCCCTTATTCAAGCCGTATTGCGGGCGGGATCCGTCCCTCAAATACGGCTTGAATAAGCCGTGTGAACCGGGCCTAATGGCTTAAATGAAGGTTTTTCATTTTAAGCATTTATTTAATCTTGCTGATTTCCTATATAATAATTTTGAAGAAACATGATATATGTGATTAAGCACAGTCAGTGGATATAGCACGGTTGAATATATGACTATAGGAGCATCAGAGTTCACATACGTTTTGTCCTCCCTTCCATCTCCCTCCTGCCCCCCCCCCCCTCTGCCTCTACGTTGTCCCTCATTTTCCCTGTGTCTTGTAATGATGATAGGTGTTGATCACGTGAGGACACGGTTTCTATTTGACAAATTGGGATGTATGTATATTGTTTCTGTGCATGGAGGGGTTTGTTGGCAGCTGAATCATGTGATATATGCACTCGCGTTGTTGTGGCGAGACGCAGCCCGGGAGTAGATTACTATCTATTCATGTATATATTCATCTATGTATAGATTTATTGCTTCTGCTTGCTGCATTGATTTTGTGCTAACTTTAAATACACTACATGGAGTATAGTTGTATGCAGATGCAATAGTGTTTGAATGTACTAATATTTTTGCATGCTCCCATTGTGATGTAATGAATCAGGTGGCTAGCCGTGACCTGTAAGAAAGAATCTTTAATGGGGAAGGTGTGAGGTGAAACTGTGGGAGGGAGGGCAGGCTAACCATAGGGCCTGCAGCTTTATTAAAATGAATATGAATATTACATGTAAAAGAGAAGTGGTTTATGGAAATAGACTAAGACAATAGTGTACAGTACAATGGAATATGTATTTAATAAGGCTTTGCAGCTTTATTGAAATGAATATGTATATTAGATATAAAGGAGAAGTGCTTTATGGGAAGATAATATGACAATAGTGTACAGTACAATGGAATTTATATTCCCAATGAATATGCATATTAGACATGGAAGAGAAGGGGTTTATGGGAGTTGATAAAGCTGGTAGTGTGCTGTGGAATGTAACACCTATTCTGCTTAGTCCGTTCTAGGTGAACCATGCAGTGGCAATAATATGAGAGAAATGAGACGGAAGTCCATCACAGTCAGGGCTGAAATGTCTATTGATACAGTACGTTGGCGCAGGCAGTACGGTAAGATGGGGCGCAAGCCCGTTATGAAGATGGCGAATTTGTTTGAGGATTGATGTCTATGGGAGCATGGTAGCAGCTTTAGCAGCACATATTATGAGTGTGCGTGCAGGAGAGCGGAAGGGGGAGAGGGTTTTTGTGGATTCTCTGATGGCTAATTGGTGAGCACCTGAATCGGGTGTGTATCTAACATAAAATAAAAGGAAGTGAGCTTAGACCACATGTGATCAGACCTCTAACCCCTGATGAAGCCAGGCTAGCTGGTGAAACATGTCGAGGAGGTCAGATATGACGTTTTAAATTGTGATTTCTCACCTCTGTCTAGAAGTGTCACCTGCTGCAGACGGTGTCACATGGGGGACTTATTTGTTTTGTTTCCATGAGATTGGGGACAGCTGCCCAGGTGGGAGGCTCGGGATCCCTTACTGGAGCTAGTAAATTGCTGTATATATAAGGCTTTCCTGTTAATAGGTGGTGTTCCACCAGACTTGATAATAGAAAAGGAGCTATTCCTTCTTTCAGAAGTAGAAAGGGTTAAATGGTGAGGTTAGAAATCAGGTTTTTAAATAGTGTATATAGAGGTTAAGCGTTATACATAATAAAAGTTAAAGGGGTTGTGTCGCTACAATGATTGGGTTTTAATTAAAAGATCTTTAAAAAACAAGCAGCTTTGCAATATATGTTCATTACAAATGTCCTACTGATTTTGAGTAAGCCCTGTTAGTAGTACTACATCAGCTTCTCAAATCTCTATAGCAGAGGACCTGTTGATCCTTATCTCACTAGCTGTCAGGTCTGTATGACTCATCACCTTTTGAATACAGGTCAGAGCAGAGAGCCCCTCCCTCACAGAATGCTTCTGTAGTGGAGGGAGGGGGAGGGAGGACTCTGGCTTCTGTGTCCTTGCTGCCTGGATTAACCCTGTGTGTGCCTGCGTCCTCCTGCTCTCTACACAGATTGAGCAGAGATGAGGCTGATCAATAGATGTGACAGCAGTGACCCTGTGTGTTACTATAATCATGATGTGTCTGTGGAGCTGTAACTATAATATTATACAGATCAGGGAGGCTTGTGAACAGTTCATGCTCTAGTGTACTAGTGACACATCCTGAGTAACACTTCACAGCTGCCCTGTGTCTGTTCTGACAGGGTCTGTTTGTTGCTGGAGATGTGGAGATATGTAAGCTAAGCAGAGGGTATAGGAACACTTGCATCCCCCAGCTCTTCTATTAGCAATCACAGACCTCTCCACACTCATAGATCAGCCCTAATACAGCTGATCTAGATGCCTGCAGGAGATCTAGGCAGGCACACACAGGGTTAACTCTGGCAGCAAACCCCCCGCCCCGCCACTGCTGTATAGAAGTTATGTAGTAGTGCTGCCTGTGTGCTGAGGGGAGGGGTGAAGAGGGAGGAGAAGAGGCAGAGAAGAAGCATGCCCCTCAACAGGGCAGTTCCTAGGCTAAATTTCACTCAGGGCGAGGTGAAGAAATTTCGCCCCCCCTGTAACATAATGCACCATAATGAAACACAGTGCATCACCATCAACCAAATCTAAAATATACAAAAAGCTTTACCACAATGTGCTACATAGAAAATTACTAGATAATACATACAGTTACCAAATAACACCGCTACACCAACCAGAATCCCAAGACCACATATCACCAGCACACAGTGACCGAATAATACTACCACACCATGACCACATATCACCAGCACATAGTGACTGAATAATACAAACTGACCATTACTGAATACAAACCATTATACTACAACCAATATTACCAGCATACAGTGGTGAATACCAGCTGTACATAGGCTCTGCAGATATATAAATGGTTACAGTAAAGTTATATCTAGTGACTCACAGGAGACGTCTCTGAAGAGTTGTTCTCTTTCTCTTCTTCTTCTTCTCCATCTGTCCCAGACGCCATGAAGACTACTCCCGACTCTTCACTGTAAAATTTACAAAACAAACATCTTAAGACTCCTCCCTTTATCAGCATTTTCCAGCCAATTCCTATCTCTATACAAACTCCCCATCTACAGCATCTCATATGCTAGCCATGTAATAGCCCCTGTAGCCATGCAGTAGCCCCCTATAGCCAGGTAGTAGCCCCCTATAGCCAGTAGATGCCCCCTGTAGCCAGTTGATGCCCCCTGTTATCAGTTGATTCCCCCTGTAGCCAGTGATGCCCCCTGTAGCCAGTGATGCCCCCCTTTAGCCAGAGATGCCCCCCTTCAGCCAGTGATGCCCCCATTGTAGCCAGTGTGCCCCCCTTGTAGTCAGTGTGCCACCTTGTAGCCAGTGTCCCCCCTTGTAGCCAGTGTGCCCCTTGTATCCAGTGTTGCCCCTCTTGTAGCCAGTGTTGCCCCTCTTGTAGCCAGGATGCCCCCCCTTGTAGCCAGTGTGCCCCTCTTGTAGCCAGAGATGTCCCTCTTGTAGCCCGTGATGCCCCTCTTGTAGCCAGTGATGCCCCCTGTAAGTAATTATAAAATAATATAAAATAGAAACTCACCTCGGTCCCGCGCGGTCCCGGTCCGGAGCTGCAAAGCGGTGTAAGCAGCGTGACGTCATCAGCGTGCACGCAGCTCCCAGGGGTCTCATCGGCGGCAGAGCTGCCAGCCGAGGAGATCGAGCGTCACAGGGGGCGCGGTGAGAGCGGTGCGCCCCCTGTGACGCTAATACAGGGGAGGAGTCAGGACGGGAACGATCTGTCCCGCCTCCTCCCTGCAGCTGCTGGCTCTGCCCGACTGTTAAAACAGTCGCACAGAGTCAGGGGCGCTCCTCCGGGCAGGAAGGGCGGCCGCGGCGTCCCCCTCGGGTGAGCGCAGCCTCGGCGCCCCGGGCGACCGCCCGCCCTGCCCGCCCCTAGGAACGGCCCTGCCCGCCCCTAGGAACGGCCCTGCCCGCCACTAGGAACGGCCCTGCCCCTCAATTCAAAATTCCTTTGCTTCTAAAAACATTGATGTGGGCTGAAAGCTTGTAATGAGACAACTCCTTTAAGTTTTAGTGTTTTACAGATAGAGAACTGATAGAGTTTAAGTTCGCCTATGGCAAAATAGTAAATATAGTGATCAAAAATCACAGAACACGGGGGGACCTAGAGTTTAAGTTTGCCTATGGCAAAATAGTAAATATAGTGATCAAAAATCACAGAATCACACGGGGGGACCTAGTGAATGACCTGCAGAGAGCTGGGACTAACTTAACAAAGGCTACCATCAGTAACACAGTACAGCGCCAGGGACTCAGATCCTGCAGTGCCAGACGTGTCCCCCTGCTTAAGCCAGTACATGTCCGGCCTGTCTGAAGTTTGCTAGAGAGCATTTGGATGATCCAGAAGAGTATTGGGAGAATGTCATATGGTCAGATGAAACCAAAGTAGAACTGTTTGGTAGAAACACAACTCGTCGTGTTTGGAGGAGAGAGAATGCTGAGTTGCATCCAAAGAACACCATACCTACTGTGAAGCAAGGGGGTGGCAACATCATGCTTTGGGGCTGGAAGGAGATTTTGAGTGCAAACCTCCTTCCATCAACAAGGGCATTGAAGGTGAAACATGGCTGGGTCTTTCAGCATGACAATGATCCCAAGCACACCGCCAGGGCAACGGAGTATCTTCGTACGAAGCATTTCAAGATCCTGGAGTGGCCTAGCCGATTCCCAGATCTCAGCCCCCTAGAAAACCTTTGGAGGGAGTTGAAAGTCCGTGTTGCTCAGTGACAGCCCCAAAACATCACTGCTGTAGAGGAAATCTGCATGGAGGAATGGGCCAACATACTAGCAACAGTGTGGCCAACCTTGTGAAGACTTACAGAAAATGTTTGACCTCTGTCATTGCCAACAAAGGATATATAACAATAAGTATTGAGATTAACTTTTGCTATTGACCAAATACTTATTTTCCACCATAATATGTAAATAAATTCTTTCCAAATCAGACAGTGTAATTTTCGGGATTTGTTTTCTCATACTTATTTTCCACCATAATATGCAAATAAATTCTTTCCAAATCAGACAGTGTAATTTTCGGGATTTGTTTTCTCATTTTGTCTCTTATAGTTAAGGTCTACCTATGATGTCAATTACAGGCCTCTCATCTTTTTAAGTGGGAGAGCTTGCACAATTGGTGGTTGACTAAATACTTTTTTCCCCTGCTGTAGTAATGTATTAGCATATTCATATATGCTAATACATTATAATCTGTGTCAGTTTGACACAGGCATCGATCAGGGCAGCACACAGTATGCCCTGATTGCTGTCTTCTTACACAGACAGCCCTGTGGCTACTCTAGGTCCCCAGGGCTGACTCTGCAGCTGTTCCCCGGGCTCTGTCGTGTCACCCGGTGTCACCCGACAGAGCAGGGGAAAGCCCTTTGATTATGCTGCAATCAGTGACCACGGCAATTAAAGGGTTAAGTGACGGGGAGCGGAGGTCTCCCCTGCTCCCCGGCGCTTGGAGGAGCTGTACTGGGAACAGGGCTGTGTAGACAAGGGTTTCACCGGACAGCAGGGAGACAATAAATGCCAGACATAATCTATTAAATGAGGATCTCAATGTGCATGGTGCACAGATTCAAAAATCCAGGGCAGGTACAGGGATCGTCATCATAACCTGTAGACAAGAGGAGATGAAAACTCGGATTTTCCATGGCAGCTGGCAGCTGGGTCACAACATGATGGGCCACTTAAAAAGTCAGTTTGGAGACTATAGCAGATGCACATTCCTCTGTAACAACTCTGTATCAGGTACAAAGGCAGAGGTCAGAACAGGTAGCAGATAGATTACAAGCAGGTCAAGCCAAAGGTCAGATACCAAAAATCAATTTGTAAATAAAGGTGCATCTCAATAAATTAGAAACATTGAAATGTTAATTTATGTTCAGAATTCAAGTGAAATAGAAACCCATATACTGTAAAGACTCACTATACACAGAGCGATGGATTTCAAGCAATATGGAATCTTGTATAAGATAAAACGAAACAATTAATTCTAATACAGAAATGTATTACACAAAGGTGTTTACAGTATATGCACTCAATACTTTGTTGGGCTCCTATTGCATGAATTACTACATTAATACGGCATGGCATGGAGATGATCAGCTGCAAGATTGCTAAGGTGTTATGGAAGTCCAGGTTGCTTTGATAGCGTCCTTCAGCTTGGCTTGCCTTGTTGGGTCTGGTGTCTTTCATCTTCCTCTTGACAATACGCCACAGATTCTCTAAGGGGTTTAGGTCAGGTGAGTTTGCTGGCCAATCAAGCACAGTGACACTGGTTATTAAACCAGGTATTGGTACTTTTGGCAGTGTGAGCAGGTGCCAAGTCCTGCTGGAAAATTAAATCAGCATCTCCGTAAAGCTTTTGAACAGAGGGAAGCATGAAGTGCTCTCAAATTTCCTGGCAGATGATTGCGCTGACTTTGGACTTGACCAACATCAGCAGATGACATGGCTCCCCAAACCATCACTGACTGTGGAAACCTCACACTGTGCCTCACACTGTTCATGATTCATGCAGGAGCCTCTGTCTTGGGCTGCGACGTGTTCGTGTCTGCTCTGCTTCTGCTGCGGCCCGGGTCCCTGCTAGTATACTTACCCGTCCCGGTTCCTGTCCCTGCTGCGGCGAGCATACGCGTCCGGCTGCAGTGCCTACCGGCACTTAGTTCTCACCAACCCATCATCCTGGGTGTGCGCGGCCCTACTCTTATTTAAAGGGACAGTGTCCCAATTACCTGACCAGTGACCTTCAACCTTCTGGGATATAAGGAACTTCCTGCCTTTGCTCCACTGTCAGTTCATTGTTGTCGGTCAGAGCTCCTGACCTCCATGTTGCTGTTTTCTGCTGTTCCTGCACATATGTTTATTCCTGTTGTTCCTTCTGTTGCACCACTCCAGTTACACCTGCTGTATTCCTGCCGTTGCATCAGTCCTTTAATTCCTGCTGTTCCTGCCGCAGTCCCAGTCTGTTACCCTTCTGGGACGATAGTCCTCCTATGGCTACACACCAGCTGTCACCGCTTCTAATGTTCGGTGTCCCTGTTCTGCACGTCGTCTGTCACCGCGGGTTGCCATGTCAGGGGTAGCGACCTGGGGGTTCCCCACAGCAAAGTCTATTCCAGCCTTGCAGCAGGCTCCAGGAAAGACCAGGGGCCCCTTACACTGGGCTCCCTGGTGTGGTCTTCATCTCTAACATCTTGGTTTGCGGTGATCACAGTGGATCCACATCTGTTAACCGATCATCAACTTTGGACAGTTGGCCATTCAAAATTAATTTACTTTCATCTGGAAACAGGACTTTGGACATTGAGCAACAGTCCAGTACTTTTCCTCCATGTAAGACACTTCTGCCGATGTCTCTGGGTCATGAGTGGCTTGACACAAGTGGGGTGAGGGGGGGGGTGGTGTGGTGTGTGTGTGTGTGTGTGTGTGTGTGTGTATATGCGTGGTGGCTCTTCAAGCACTGACTCCAGCTGCAGTCTACTCATTGTGTATATATCCCAAATTCTTGAACGACCTTTTCTTAACAATCTTTTCAAACCTGGGGTCATCCCTGGTGCTTGTGCACCTTTTTCTTCCACACGACTTTCTACTGATCTGCTTTGATACAGAAATGTGTGAACATTCAGCTTCTTTAGCAATGACCTTTTCTGCTAACTCTCCTTTATCAGGGTGTCAATGACCATCTTCTGGAAAACTGTCAAGTCAGAAGTCTTCCCCATTGTGTACCAGACAGAGATTATTTAAAGGCTTTGGAAACCTTTGCAGGTGTGATCCCATGAGTCAACAATATCGACCTCTCACATTATTCTAATTTTATGATGTACGGAATTTTGGGTTTTCAGTATCTGTAAGTTAGAATCATCCACATTAAAAGAAACACATGCTTAAATACTTCGCTCCGTGTGTAATGAATCTATACAATATATGGATTTCTCTATTTCACATAAATTATGAACTTTTAAATGATATTCTAATTTATTGAGATGCACCTGTACACAATAGAACAGCAGTAAAGCAAAAAACAGGTTTCTGTCCCTCTACCCCAATAAATAAGGACCACAGACGTCTGACACGCATGTTTTTTTAATTAAATCTTTTTTTTTTTAAACAAAATTATTTATCTCAAATCATTTTGGACTATGATGAACTGACAATTTATTACATTTCCTCATATGTTATTTCAACAGCTATAAGATTTTGTGACTTTTCATAAAGTTTTTCTCATACCACATGTATTACATCTATAGGTCCAGGAAGGGGATACTGGTAGGAATTCTCCAATTAACTGTGCCCGGTTTTAATAGTATGAACAAGAAAAAATTCAAGAGATCTCTGCTATGCACAAGGTCAGCTTAAAGAGAATCCATCACCAATTTTTTTTACTTATTAAAACAAGACCCTGATCCATATTCTTTTCTTCTTACCCATTTTTATTTTCTGATTGTAGACTTCCCAATTCTGTAGTCTGTTCATGATTGTGGGGACAGCATTCTTGCTTGCACTGCTTTTAAAAGCATTTAGAGAGATGCCTTACAGCAGCTTCATGCACATAGGAGCCTGTGGACTGGATCAATCCCATTGACTTCTATAGCGGAGTTTTATAGTCATGCTCTGTGACCTGGGAAGAAGTCAGTGTACAGGGAGGGGAACAGGGTGAACTGCGACTATCTCCTTTTGTAACTGATGGATCCTGTGTTATCTATACACAATGGTGTCACCTTTCAGTGTAATCCTGCTTGTGCTGATAATGAGCAGACTACTGAGAATCTCTCTCGACAGAATAGGAACTGTCAGACTATTAATAAGAATTAAAAAAAAATTACCAAAAATTCATAAAAAATATGTTTAACATAAAAATGTGAGTTAAACGATAAGTCATGTTTAGATAACACATTCCCTTTAACTCCTTAACGACCACCCACCGTCTTCTGACGACGAGCATTTCAGGTCTGTCTGCAGCGACGTCTTTTGGTGTAGACGTCGGAGTTTGCAGCGCCCGGCGCCGCAGCAGCGCTGAAGTCGGCGCTGTACTACCCAGCCCTGATCCCCGCTCCTGCAAGCACCGGGGGAAACCTCCGTTTCCCGGTGCTTTAACCCTGTGACTGCCGCAGTTTGTCACTGTAGCGCAATCAAAGGGTTTCTCTGCTCTGTCGGGTGATCAGAACACCTGGTGATCCGACAGAGCCCAGGGAACGGCTGCACAGTCAGCCCTGGTGACCTAGGTAGCCGGGTGTCGTGTATAGTAGGACCAGGGCAGACTGTGACTGTCATGATCACTGCCTGTGTCGACTGACACGATTCTGTATTGCATATGAATGCAATACATACCGTGTGTAAAAAAATATATATAAAAAAAGTAACAGTTCTTACTTCATGGGATTTAAAAAAAAAAAAAAGATAAAGTGTAAAAAAAAAAAAATAAATAAATACAGATATTCAATAAAAAATAATTTTGCGTACATTACACACACAGAAAAAACCTACACATATTAGGTATCCACATGACCGTAATAACCTGTAGAATTACTCTAACTGGTTATTAATTGTGAAATATGAATGGTGTAAAAAATGTAAAAGAACAAAAACATTTAAAAAAAATTCTGCAATTATTTATAAGTGAACTTAAACTATTCCCCCATAAAGTACAACTCGTCTTGAATATAACAAGGCCTCATACAACTCTTGAAATGCAAGAAGGCAAAAACTAAAAAAATTGTTCAGGTCATTGAATACTTTTCAGGCGTTCGGCTTAAGGGGTTAAACAAATTTAACCAACCAAACAGATCCCCACATCGGAGATACCTGGACTCTCGTGAGTGTGGAGGATACTGGTTTGAACAGCAGTGACACATGACATTTTAGGTTATAAATAAAAAATAAGGCAGCACTATGCTATAGTTGGTCCAATTTTTAACCATTGCTATATATGTAGATAAATAAGCTTACCATACATTACAAAAAGTGGAATCCAGGAGATCAAATACCGAAAGGCCACCATAAAAAGTCCAGGCACAAAAAGTTCTCTCCATACAGCAACATCACAACAGTGTCTCATGATGCAGTTATTTAAATGACAGATTAAATACCAACATGTCCATATTTGCAACATAAAAGAAGAAATTAACATATCTAGTCCCAAATTCAGCCTTATTCATTTTCCCCAAACGTCATATAGATGGAAGAGGAGTTCAAATCCCAACCACTTCTTCAGATTAAATGCTTTTCTCATCTCATACAAACCATTTAATATAAAAAATGTTTCAGCAACTTTCTACAATGCCTCATGGTCTCAATTGTTCAAGAATATCCCTAGGGCAGTATATACATAGATGCTGATTGAAGAGGGATGGAACTGGCCTTTAAAAGCAAGGGTATGTTCACACAGTGTGTATTGCAGCCAGGTGTTTTAGAAGTACGCGCTGGCCAGTGTATACTTCTAACATGCTCTGTGCTGGCTCCCATAGACTTTCACGGCAGGTTATCATAGCTCTCGGTGAGAGCTATGAATTGCCGTATTTGCAGTCCGTACTTTGGGCGTATTGCAGCGCAATTACACCCCGAAATACACCGTGTGAATATACCCCAACAGTGAAAACGAATGGAAACCATCCTATTATACATGGTTACCTCCATCTATTCTACTACAATGTTATATAACAGAAAACACATGAAAATTCAAGGCTGCTTCTAACAAGTCATCTAAAAATCTATCTGAAGACGTGATTACTATGAAAACTGCAGGAAGTGCGGTATTATTTCTGACAGTCACTGATCATGGACAGAGGGAGCACTGAAGATTTTCCCCCCTTCATCTTTTAACGATAGCAAATTGTTTGAGTTTTCAGCAGGAAATTAATGTGTAATCTGTGCTTTGTTCCCTGCTTGCTTGCACTCTCATTCCTCGCTCCTCCTGACACGCTGCTCCATTGTGCAGGGGCCACTTGATAGGGGAATAATTAGAGGCGAGAGGCTCCGTGTTTAAAGAGAAAACCGCTTTGCCACTGTAACGTGTGATCAGAATAATAGTATTTTCATGAAAGACAGCAATTACATTTATTAACTGGGACAGGCCTGGCAGTGAGGAAATTAAGTAAAGGGTGAGTTTATAAAAAGACACAAAAAAAGGACCCTTTCCATATACACACAGCTCCCACTGGGCTCCTTTCATCTGCCTCTTACAAGCTGAAATGCTCCTGCTGAGACGTAACTCGAACATAAATATCTGCAGCTTACCAATAAAGCCATCTTAACCTTTGGAGAAGAATGATCTGGATATAGGATCCATTGTGCTCCAGTAACTGGGGTTCACTTTTTATGCAAAAAAAAACAAAAAACTCTTTTCCAATTAAGTCACCTGAATATCGGTTTCTCTTCACTTAGCCCTGTAAAACCTGGATCCCTAATTGGCTGTTTAGAGAATTGTGTCATTTGGATTAACACTTCTGCTTTTTAGTATAATCAAGAGGGCTGTGGTGTATTCTTTTCTATAAAGTGTCAGAAAATTGTAAAAATAAAAATTTGAAACAATATTTCTAATTAACGGTCAAAGTGTTTTTATTTATCCGAGCAGGAAGTTGCACAAATAAAGAAAACACTTATCACAATGTCCTCCTCTTCCTTACCACCGTTCTGTTGCATATTGCAATCTAAAGGATAAGGGAAATGACGTGAATGTGTCATAACACTATTCTGTTTTTTCTATTTTCCCATTCTCGCCACTTTTGGGAAAAAAAAAAAAAGCGGACAAGGTTTAGAAGGTTGCGGCAGGGCTTTACAGGGGCTGATAAAAATTAATGTAAAATATTACAGAAATCCATGACAGCTGGGAGCAGTTTGTGAAGCCTGTGTAACAAAAGCTGGGCCAAAATATTTGAAGAGGTGTGTGGCTTATTATTAGGGTATGTTCACACAGCGTGTTGGATCAGATTTTGGATCCCAAAAAAAAACCGCATCCAAAAGCGCTTCGTAAATCGCATCCAACATGCAAGTGCGTGTTTGGATGCAGCAGGTTCGCTCCCTATAGTTTTAGAAAAATAGGGCGTCTGCTGCGTCTTTCGGATCAAGAATTGACATGTCAATTCTCTGAACGGATCCGAAAGAAGTAAAAGACACATCAGCGATCACTCGTCTGAACGCCTATACGCGTTTTACATGGAAAGCAATGTAAGTCACACTGCACATTGTTAGATGCGTGTTTGGGTCTGTTTAGGATCCAAACATGCATCTAAAAACGGATCCAAAATTGAATCCAACATGCCGTGTGAACATACCCTAAAGGTGCTTTCACACGGTGCATTTTCGATGCGTTTTTTTTTGGATGCATTTTTTGTGCAACAATGTATATCATTAATTGCTGTGTCTTTCTGCACAAAAAATGCACCAAAAACGCACCCTCAATTTGGTGTTTTTGCTCCAGCTGCCTTCTGTTTACACTAAAGAACAAAATGAAAAAAACAAACAAAACAAAATCAGCACATCCAAAAAGTTTTAAAGAATAATGACATAGAAGAGTATAACTGGGATCTTCATGTCCTGAAAGTATGCAAGTCTGATAGAGCACCAAGAGAGGGGAGGATGCTGCTATAATGTAGGTCCCCATCTGATCTGAAGTCCCCTTGTCTTTGGTGGATGGGCCCTCACCGTTATGATAAAAAATGTGCGCCAAGATATAATAAATGCAGTCGTTCCAGCAACCGAATCGCTTTATTTCATCATATAAACTCCATACAGTTTACACAGTGCCTCATTTTTCTTATGCATGTAGGGCTCTTATTCACAGTATGTTACTGAAGTAGATGCATAAGATCCATGTTGGCTCAAACTGTATACGCAAACTGCAATCTATTTGGATTTTAAATGATATAACAACCTTATTTGTAATTTAATTGTATGTGCTGGATGGCCTACTATCTTAGCTTCCACTACATGGACTGTGTCTGGTACTGTAGCTTAGCCCTACTTCCTTCGAAATTTACACTGAAAATCCTTTAAAGGGGGGGGTTGTCTCACTATATTGATTCATCTTACCTCAGTCCTGTTTTCTTGTTTTCATTTTGAATTCAGGGATGTGTTTATTGGCTTCTACTAGGCTGCAATACAAGCCAGGTCTGTAGCTATAGCAACCAGTGCTGGCAGCCTATCATGAGAGTAAACAGGTCTGTAGCTATAGTGACCTGAGGAGCTGATGCAGCCCATACAAGGGGGATATCTCAGAATAGGTAGGACACTGTTAATAGACACATATTGCAAAGTGACTTGTTTTTGCAAGATCTTTAACATAAAAAAGCAATCCTTGTAGTGAGACAACCTCTTTTAAGCCCACATAATGTTCTGTTCAGATTACATAACATTGTATACATCTGGTTTACTGGTTACTTCGCTATAGAAAAGTGTAGTCTACTGTCCTATTCTAAAAAAAAAAAAAAAGTGTGTACATGTATACAAATGTAGGTCAGCCTGACAGATGCCAAAATGACACCTTTTTAATATATAAGCCAAATGTAGGACTTCAAGAGAATAAGTGTGACCAAAGGATTTAACTGCCTGTAAGAGAAGTGTAAATTAGGAGCTTTAGAACAGCTACATCCCATTACACTTTTGCCCTTACGAGATTACAGATTACTTTGCAGTCCTGTTCAATAAATAAGGACCAAACTAATGAGACTTTCTGGAGCCCTGGATGTTGGATTAAAGGAATCTTCATTTATGTGGTTGCTTTTAAATCAAGTCATGTCCTGTGGTCCAGTGTCTGCAAACCATTTCATTACACGTCGTCTTCTCCAGTCCCATGAGTAACAGGACAACGGCAGGGATTTATTGTATGCAAAATAACTTTAAAAAAAATTTTATTTTAAATTTTTCTCCATGGAACAAAGATACAAAATGAACAAAAAGAAAGTGCTAATCGGCTGTAACAGATACCGCCATGTTTACATTGAGCTTTGCCACCCCAATTTTCAAATAATAATTAAGCAAAATAACAGCAAAAGCAATTTCTATTGTCTCGTTACACGGACTGTAATAAGTACAAATCTTGAACATCTATAAGATTCACGGTGCAAACAATATTTCATCTTATAGCAAGTATTTTTTCTTTTAATAGTAATTTGACCTTCTTTAAGGAGACCTCTCCACCATAACCCCTGCTTCTCATGACCTCCTCCTGCATATGAAGGAGGTCGATAAAAAGGCAGTTACATAGCTCCGCCTCTCAAAGCAGATTAGGCAAGCTAAGACCGCCCTCTTATGTAAGCCACACCCCTACAGATGGTTCCTAGAAGATAGATTACCTTCTTTTTTACTCTGTGGATTATAACAAACTTGAATACATCCCTGCAGACAAATGGAAAGGTCTCTTTTTCTTCTAACATTTTTTTGTTACTTCACTGAAAGTAGTTCGATCATAAACGCAAAAAAAATGAAGACCATTGTGAAGCGGTTTCATTTCACCATGTAAAACTGGCACAGTCTGTATTTTGTTCGCAGCTCTTTGCTCTGGTTTTTGGAGTAGGAGCCTATAACACCCCTATTAGAGCGTATGATGTCAATATGACCTAATAGGGGTATCATTAGATAATCCCTTGAGGTTCAGACATGTTACAGTAACACTAAAGTAATTGTCTGACATTTTAACAAACCCGTTTACGGGACCGAACGGTTGTAAAATTGCCAAAACGGTTATCCATGGATGGTCCTCCAGCAGTGATGTTTTATACATGTGTACTAAGCAGCCAATTACTTGCCTCCATGGTCATGTGCCATACAAGCAAGCAGAGACTGCTGAGGCCAGTTCTTGGTAGCATGGTCATATAAGTGATGTACATTTTGGCATGGTTAGGTGACTAGTGCGAGACACTGGAGCTCTGTAAGCACCAAAACAGCAGTAGCTGTGTAGATGAATATCACTTACTTACAGGGGTGTGTTAAAATAACAGCCAATTCCTTTAAGAGGATAAATCCCCAAAAATTGCAAAGTGCCAAAGTTTCATTAAAAAAAAAACAAAAAAAAAACACAGAAGTGATTTTGCAGCTTAACAAGATTCCTCTAACTTGACCGAAACCCTCTTTATGGGGTAATTGGTAGAGCTCTAACTTATAAAGAGATGTAGCAGTAACTGTAGATTGTATCCACCATGACATGCACTACCATTAACTCCTACAGCAGATTACAGAATGAATCACTAAGGTAGTGGCAATGTTCATGGGCTGATTAAGGACGATTCTGTAATGATAAAGATGTGCACATTCATGACGGAGAACGAAGTAGCGCTTCTTAGGTGATCAGACCATCAACCTGAAGACAGATCGGATGCTGCACTGCTGCTTTTCAGTACTCCTGATCTATGAACTTGGCAATTGTGCTCAGCTGGATGTTGGAAGTTCCCTCGTATATCGTACCTGGAAAATACAACATTTTATATGATATAATTTATGTTGTGTTTCCATGTATATTATAAGATAAAACGAAATACAAGAAAGTGTGCAACTTGAATAAATGTGCATTTAGCCAATGATTCATCTGAAGGGCTAAAAGAATTAGGGCTCATATTATGGGATTTGATAGAGAAAAAAAAACAAAAACAAAACCCCCTTGGTCACATGATCTCCTGGGTTCGACAAAGCCGATTTACAGGGCAAACCCATTGTTGGTTTTCATAAAATATCATTATTAGAGTAAACAGGCACAAGATGGACTGTATAATAACTGGGTATGTCCCAAAGGACTGTCGCATAGCAAATGTGGTGCCAATATTCAAAAAGGGGTCAAAAAGTGATTCAGGAAACTATAGGCCAGTAAGCTTAACCTCTGTTGTAGGTAAAATGTTTGAAGGTTTTCTCAGAGATTCTATCCTGGAGTATCTCACTGAAAATAAATGTATAACGCCGTTCCAGCATGGGTTCATGAAGGATCGGTCCTGTCAGACTAATCTCATCAGCTTATATGAGGAAGTCAGTGCTAGACTGGATCGGGGTGAGGCACTGGATGTCATATATTTGGATTTTTCTAAAGCATTTGAAAACGGTGCCACATAAAAGGTTGGTAAATAAATTGAGATTGATTGGACTTGGGGAAAAATGTGTGCAAGTGGGTAAGTAACTGGCTCACTGATAGAAAACAAAGGGTAGTAATTAACGGTCCATACTCAGACTGGATCGCTGTTACTAGTGGGGTACCACAAAGGGTCAGTATTGGGCCCTATCCTCTTAATATTTTCATAAATGATCTTACACAGAGATTGCACAGTAGAATATCGATCTTTGCAGACGATACTAAGCTCTGTAAAGTATCAACACAATAGGGGGATAATATGTTATTACAAAGGAATCTGGATAAGTTGGAGGCCTGGGCAGAGAAGTGGCAGATGAGGTTTAACACTGATAAATGCAAAGTTATGCACATGGGGAGGAAAAATCCATTACATGACTACATGTTAAATGGAAAAACACGGGGTAAAAATGTACATGGAGAAGGACTTGGGAATCCTGGTGGACAGTAAACTTAATTGTAGCAGCCAGTGTCAGGCAGCAGCGGCCAAGGCTAATAGGATCATGGGGTGTATTAAAAAGGGGCATAGATGCACATGATAAGAATATTATTCTCCCATATACAAGTCACTGGTTAGACCAAAACATGGAATATTGTGTACAGTTTTGGGCACCAGTGCACAGGAAAGACATGTAAGCTTAAAAGGGACAAAGGCGGCCAAAAAAAAAAAAGGGCCCGGGGGCTGCAATATCCCCGAAAGATTTGCAAGGTTTGGGGTTTTTTAGTTTAGAGAAAAGAGCTCGGGGTGGGGGGACATAATAAATATTTTAAATATATTTTAAGGCCAATATAGAGATCTTCCCAATCTATTTATACCCGGACTGTATCTAAAAAGGGGGCATCCCACACCAAGAGGAAAGAAAATTTCTACATAAACATAGAAAGGGATTCTTTTTCTGTTAGGGCTTTTTCACACGCTTTTTTAAATCCTTTTACGGGGCCCAAAAGGACTAACAATTGTCATGGATTAACATTAAGTTGAAAGGGAAAAACGCTCGCGTTTTCCCCCACGGGGGGAAACACGATGCCTTTTGGAGCTCTTCCCGCGCGCGCTGCGCTTTTTGCAACCCTTTAAGAATTTTAATGTCCCTTCTTATTGGTTTTTACGCAAATGAACGCCCATAGGGGATAAAGGAGTCCGCTTTTTTGGCAAAATTTCCAAAAGCGCTCCACCCTCCTGGTACGTAACAGCTGCCTTTGCATCCTAAAGCGGATGCGAAAAGCGCACTGGGGGCTGGACGGGGTTTGCTGGCGGGGCCGCGGCGGTGAGGAAGGGGGCGAAGGGTATGAGAGAGAAGATATAGAAGAGAATATGAGAGAAGAATATAGAAGAGAGTAAGAAGAAGAGAGAGAGAGAGAAGGAGAGAGGGGGTGAAGAAGAAGGGGGACAATGTAGAGCTGAAGGGTACAAAGCGGCAACAAAATATAAAGGCCTGGGTGGACTGCAATTCCAGAAGATTCAAGTTTAGTTATTCAGTTTAGAGAAAGACTGCTCTGTGGGGGGGAGACATAATAAATATAGAGATCTCTCCCAAGATCTATTTAAAGGATCTCCATCTAGAAAAAAGGGGGCATTCCTACACCAAGAGGACAAGAACCCGTTTCTACATAAACATAGAAAAAGTGGGATTTCTTTGAACTGCCTTAGAGCGGTGAGACTGTGGAACTCTGCCAGAGGAGATTGTCATGGTGAATTCACCAACAGAGTTCAAGAAGGGCTTTCATGCATTTCTGGAGAGTGATAACATAACAAGCTCTAGTGACCAGGATTCTGGAGAAGGGTCTGGATACATTTATAGATGTAATAATATAACAAGTTATAGTGACTAGGATTCTAGAGGGGGGTCTTTGATCCAGGGATTTATTCCGATTGCCAGACTGGAGTCAGGAAGGAATTTTTTCCCTAACAAGAGGACAATTGGCTTCTCCCTCTTTGGGGTTTTTGCCTTCCTCTGGATCAACACTTTAAACACAATAGGCTGAACTGGATGGATGTATGTCTTTTTTCGGCCTGACAAACTATGTAAGACAATATTGCTCCTAAAGAGTTGTGTGTAGGCTCTGTGTTCTATCACTGCCTGGACAGAACAGAAGCCTGTACTGTGTAGAGGACTACTAGAAAGCAATAGCTGGGAAGCAGACAGTATGGAGAAGTCCGAGTACCCAGAAGAAACACACACACAAGCAAAGTCACAACATCCAAACCTCACGCAAACGTTTTTCTATGGATGAATTCAAACTGAATAAGGTGCTGCAAACCAATGGTAACCACAGAGGCACTATTCTGTATTTTAAGGGCTTGTCCCCACGGCACTGTTTTTCAGCCAGTTTTCCGGTTTTGAAAAGCAGCTGCAAACCGGCTGACAAACTTTTACACTGACCTTAATGGAAAATCCGTGCAGAGGTCCCCACTGCACGGATTTTCCGCCCGGTGGTTCTTCAGACCGCCAGCGGGCCAAAATACAGAACATGTTCAGGTCTTCCGACTGGTTTTTGGGCGAAATATGAACATGTCTATGTGAAGGGGAGGAATAAACCGGCCGGTATTTGTCCAGTGCCGTGTAAACGGCCCCTAAAGGAGCTAAAAAGCATAGCAATGTAGAATAAGGCCCCCCTAATGGTCTTCGTTAGAACATTTATTGGCAATCATTAAGAAGTTACAGGAACAATACACATCGTATTCAGACAAAAGAATCCTAGCAATTCCTTTCTAAATTTCTCTTTTTCCACTGATCACTTTGATTTATTTATTTTTTTTATAGGTGTCCTAGCAGACCAGCTGTTTCTATCCATTTTCCTCCCCACACACATTAAGTGCTGCCTCTCCGCTAAACACCCGTTTATCCAACTAATAAGGGAAGAAATTAAAAGGTAATTAAATTGGGTGCCTCAAAATCGATAACATGTACAGACCCAAATTCTCAAGACTTTTTGCATCTACACATATTCAAAAAAATGTTTGCATCAAAGATATTTCAGGAATAATCTTAGTATAGCACCACCTCCGGTTTAATTTTAATACGGTGTCCTCCTTAGTAAATATGCTGAGGTGCACATGTATCCCCGCCAGGTATGGAGAGGATCCCTGGTTTGGTGGGGCAGATGCCACTTCAGCTGCACGTTCTTCTCTGCATGGCATAGACTGCCACTGTGTTTGCTTAGCAGAGAAACAGCTAGAACTTTCGAACCACCACACCCGGGATCCCTCAGCATAACTGGTGGAGAAGAGAGAGAGAAGCAAGACTAACACACGTGTTCATGCTGGATGTACATTTACTGGAGGCGGACATAGTAGAGCTACTGAAGAGAAACAGCAGGTGGCGCTATACTACCTTATTTCATGGATATCTGACGAGATCAGCATTTGGCATGTTCTGTTAATGTAAATATACAGAATTTTCACAATTTGGGACTCAACTTAGCTACAAACAATTGGCCTTATGTATGAAAGCTGTCTAGGTCTAAAACTGTTGTCCATAGCAACCAATCAGCACTCCCCTTTCATTTTTTCAGAGAACTATATTAAATAAGAGGGTTGCTATGGGCAACAAAGAAAGTCTTAGACCTAGACAGTTTTCATACATGAGAAGCAATATCCTTTTTGGAAGACCAATTCATCTGCTCTCTGTGAGATTTCTGAGAAAGAACGAGCGAAAGAACGAGCGAAAGAACGAGCGAAAGAACGAGCGAAAGAACGAGCGAAAGAACGAGCGAAAGAACGAGCGAAAGAACGAGCGAAAGAACGAGCGAAAGAACGAGCGAAAGAACGAGCGAAACGAGCGAAAGAACGAGCGAAAGAACGAGCGAAAGAACGAGCGAAAGAACGAGCGAAAGAACGAGCGAAAGAACGAGCGAAAGAGACACGACGACGAAAGAACGAGCGAAAGAACGAGCGAAAGAACGAGCGAAAGAACGACAGCGAAAGAAAAAACGAGCGAAAGAACGAGCGAGCGAAAGAACGAGCGAGCGAAAGAACGAGCGAGAGAGGGAGCGAGCGAGCGAGCGAAAGAACGAGCCGAGAAGACAGCCCAAAAGCAGAAGCCGTGCATAAGGATCGTGTGAAATGTTCACTCAAATAATCAAACTACAACTAGTGGATTCTGTATACAAAAGACAACATATTTCTACCTGGTGCCTTGAAAGCTTCTTCAGCTCCCTTTCATCAGATAAGAAGTGTTCTCTGCGCAAGCCCGGCCAGCAGCTCGTCTGGTCGTTTCTAATAGAAGCTTTTAAGTAACTAAGGGCAGGTAAGGCAGCCTGTAGCTCTCTCAGGCTGCAATTATTGTAATCACATATATTTAGAAAAGTGATTAAATACCCATTTTGGAGGATCCCACGTCAACATTACATTGTGGCAAAACCCCTTTAAATGTGTGAAGTATTTGACACCTCCATGGAACAGATGATCTCGTAGCACATACTCGTACACAGCTGGCTTCTCAGTTCTGACCAACATGACCGGAATTTCTCACATACTGCTATCCCAATACATTCTAGAGAACGTATTCCATCTTACCTATCTTCGCATCTCTGTAATATTTTTCAATTGGATAGTCCTTGGTAAATCCAACACCTCCCATCCACTCCAAGCATTTACTAGTTGTCATTCCGGCCACCTAAGAGAGGACAACATGCAGTTAGCGCTCTCATTAATAGAAGTTGACTGTGCAAATAAACACATATAAGGAGGTATGGTTAAAAAAAATTAAAGTGTTCAAGTAAAGCTCTAACATAATAGCCAGCAAATAATTATAACACTTTTTTTTTTTTTTCTTTTACATAAAACAAACTGAAAAATAAGAAAAAAAAAAAAAAAAAAAAAACACAAAACAACTCCCAGTACCACCAGGAAACAGTCAACAAGCAAGCAGGCTATCCTATACTAAATGATTATGTGTTTATATTTAGTATCGGGAGTGTATAATGGCATCCTATTGTGAATGATCTAGAAGTCTCCACACCATAGTCATGGATTGGGCTATGGGAATGTTCATATGTTAACGAATATACTGCTTAACCCGAGGTCTGCTCAAGCCAATGGGGGCGTGCATTACTGCTGGATCTGGGCAGATCTTGGACAGCAGTTTTACAAGGTAGTGAGACAATTTCTGAGGGTGTATTCACACAGTGCTGTTTTGCTGCGGTTAAAAACCACATCTGGGAAAAAAAACAAAAACACACATGCCATGGTTTTGTGTTACGGTAATTTGATGCGTTTTTTTTTTTTTTTACACGTGAAACAAATGTTTTTCACCGGTAACAACCGCACAGCTATTTACTGCATTGCAAAACAAGGTAAAACATTTGTGGGTACGTTTTTTGATGCAGTTTTTAACTGCAACAAAACAGCATTTTGTGAATACACCCCAGGACTGTAGCTTAGCCTAGATAACAGCTGCAGGTCTGGTCTTGTTTTAAAGCCCAGATTATATCCGTTAGGCCAAGTCTACACAGCAACCGTAAAATACAGTCAAATCCGATGGTATTTTACAATCGCTGTACTGGACTTCGGCCGGCCTAGTACATAGAACTGTACTAACATTGGCCGTTAAATGGCGGATTATAGGACATGCTCTATAAACCGGGAGTTTAGAAATCCAACAATAGAAAATCCGAGCTAGACTACAGCTCACACTTTCTATTGCGGAGTATGGGCAGTCGTTACAGTTGGATTTTTGCACATTCTAAACACTGAATCTGCTTAAAAATCTGATCAAAAACCAGTACCGTGTAGACATGGCCTTCTGTAGCCTGAGCTGGTTGAAGTGGAAGATACCTATGCTCGCAGCTCTCACTCCAGCCTGTGTGCTTGATGGAATGTAGAGGGAAAGATGGTGGGGGACAAACAAACGCCGTGCAAAATGCGGAGAGATCTTTGATCATTCATTTTCCTAGAAGACTTCCAATTTATTTCTATAGAGCCGACACATTCCACAGCGCTGTACAGAATGGTCATGATGCACTTTGGTCCCTGTCCCCAATTAAATTCTAGGTTAAGCAGTATGTTTTGTAGTGTGGGAAAAACCAGAGGAAACACATGCAAGGAGAACAATGAAAATCAGACATGGCTTTTGAATTGTGGTTCAACTGAAAAATGTAAAAACCGAACTAATGAAAGTGGTCTGGACAAAAATAGTAGTACTTTAACCTCATAACTTGTTACACAACTGTTTGAGACAATCGTTGTAAAACAAACGTCACGCTCAATGAGACTTCTGCACCTGTCTTCAGGTATTTGAGCCCACTACTCATCTCAGGTGTGAAGGGGTCTTCCCCAGACTGCAGGTTTCAGCTCTTTCCACAGATGTTCAATAGAATTTAAATCAGGGCTCATAGAAGCCACTTCAGAATAGTCCATTAGTTTGCTCTTAGCTATTCTTGAATGTATTTAGCTCTGTGTTTTGGGTCATAATCCTATTCGAGGACTCATGACCTGCAACTGAGACAAAGCTATCAGACACTGGGCAGCACATTTTGCTCCAGAATGCCTGGATAGTCATGAGATTTCATTGTATCCTGCACAGATTCAAGCCACCCTGTGCCAGATGCAGCAAAGCATAAGACTGTCGTGTAGTGGTGAAGTGACTGGCTTTGCAATGGTGGAATCTGTGGTTCAAGCCCCCAGCATAAATTTTTCCCTAAATCATACACATATGTACAGATGTGTTGAAATATGTTTACATCTCTATAATTTTACATTTAAATCTCTATAATTAAATATATAAATGCAAAAACTCCCCTAAATCATGACCTATGCCCTAGTGTATATATAATGTAAGCGATTGGTGTGACTACTGTGAGCATGGGCCACGATTTAGGGGAGCTTTGTATGTGTATATAATTGATAGTTCGATATTTACACATATGTTAAGGAAGAAAAAAAAAAAAAAAAAAAGTTCACTGTAGGGACTTGAACCACAGACTCCACCACTGCAAGGCCAGCTAACCACTACACTAGAAGCCTAACTTGAGGTAGCTCATTGTGTTCATTGTCCTTACAGTGGAGACCATGCCACAGAGGTGGAGTATCAGTATCCAGCCTCGAGAGTGCACACAGGAAGAAGTGGGTGGTTTACGTCACAGACAGGCGTGGGTTGCCAGAGAGCAGAAGAACAGTACGCCCACTTTTCAAAGCTGGAGAGGATCTGCGAGTACGTGAAATGCACTCGTGGCAGAACCCCTTTAAACCTCTGAATAATATGTCCAACTGTGGTAAACGGATCAAGCTGTTTGGAGATGGTTTTATAGTCTGTACCATGTTGGTTTATAGTTTTCTTTCAGGCAGACTAACGGATAACAACTTTGAAGAAAATGATGATGCCAATTACAGGATATTCCTCTATAAACAGGTCTAGAACCAAACCAAATCGATAATGTGCCCAATATTATACCCATAAACTCACAACAAAACCACAAATTTGTATAAACCATTGGCCAATATGGTTACAATAGAACTTTTAAAACCCTGTGACCACAAACATGAATCTGGTTCACAGGAATAGATCACATGTAATTAAATTTTCTGTAATTGTGGTATTCACTTCCTCCCTGCAAAAAGGAGATTGAGAGAAAAAAAAAAAATCCCTGAAAAGGGGAAGCTAAAATGTTTTTAGCGGAAAAATTCAATGAAACCAAATGGCCTAAACATAGGTCAGTGCGGATACATGTTTTCTTGGTATTTATTGAAATTTATATTCAATATTTTTTTAATTACAGGACACACCTTACCTTAACATGTCCCTATGGTCCAATTATTTTTAAGGGTACCATCACTTTTGTGCAGGCCAATTCCATTTTTTTTTTTTACGTTTTCAGTAATTTTTGGTTGACCCACAATTCAAATGCAATGTCCGATTTTCAGTGAATTTATTACTTTTGTCAGTTTCTAGTTGACCATTGTGGATTTTCCTGTAATGGAAGAGTACCAACAATTCTGTCCACGTGTGTATGTACTAAGAAGCATGTAATAGAATAGCAGTAATTGCTATTTTACAATAGCAGTGCAGAGTAGTGTACAAGTGATTGCACCCACTAGTTATGAAGTACAGCAGTACATGCAAATACATATAATACAATTACTGCTCTCCTATTACATTCTTCTTCTGAAGCAGTAAGACCGTAGGCCTGGAGGGCCTCCTCCACTAGAATTACCTAAATATCATGGTCACAGTGATCACAGCATCTAAGTGGTTAGATGACTGGGACTGAAGTGATTTCTATTCCTGGCTGCTGGAGGCATGTGCCGGCTGTAACCAACAACTGCCGAGCATGAAACAGGCTTTCACAATGTGCCAGGTATGGGAGTATATGATTTTTTTTTTTCCCGGTTTTAATGATGTACAACAAAAGTTAGTCTATTAAAGGGCTTCAGCAAGCAGCACAATTTTCAGACTGTACAGGCAATAACCACCAAATGGTAATAAAGATATACGAGGCTAGATTTTATATTTACTGCAGACCAATTGAGGCATTAGTTATCAGCTAATTATGTGAAGTTACAAATACTATTGAGTTGGCCGTCATTACCAACACTCGTAAACTAGAAAATATATTTGAATTCCACCCCTGTGGCGCCACCTGTTGGTAGTGAGAAAATAAATAGGATACAGCAATGCAGAATGGAATGATGAGGTGTCCTTCATTATATTAAAACGAAAACTCCATGCAAAACTGATGAACCCTGTATTATGCCTAGTGCAAGTGTGACTGGGTGGCGCATAATACTGGGAATCACACACTTGTGTCAAAACACTATCCCCTTAGGCTCTGCACTTATGTCACCAAGTAATTTGATACCTTGCTCAGCTCTTTCTAGAACTCCATTAAATCTGATGCTACAAATTTACATCTTATGACAATTCATTATCTTTTACTCATTGGGAAATGGTTTGGTAATTAAACTGAAAACATAGGAGGTTACCTCTGATGCAAAGTATTTCGCCATGCAGGCCTCCTTCTTGAAAGGTTTTCCCGCTTCCTTTAGTCTGGCCGCGTTATAGGTTAGCAGTCGTGCAGCTTCCAGCTGGGTGGCTACATGGGAGATCTGGTGCTGCATACCCTGCAGATGGAAAACCTGATGTTAGAGAACTGAACTATGGATGTCGCATATGACTAGCTTGGTGGGGGTATAGGTTTGACTCCAACCAGGGAACAGGAATGAGTGCACGTTTTCCTAGGCTTACTGCACAACCATAAAACATTTAGATTAGGGTGCAGCCTCATCTACACAGCACTGGTCTTTGGTAGGATTTTTAACCGGATGCAGTATTTAGAATCTGCAAAAACCTGACTGTAAACAAGTCCCCATAGACCTTAATAGATAATCCGAGCTGTAGTCTACACATCTCAGATTTTCTAGTGTCGAATTTCCAAACCGCCGGTCTCAAATTTAGAACATGTTCAATAATCTGCTGTATTACAGCGGATTCCAGTCCAGTTCAATGTTTAGGGCCGTCTGAACCCCAAATCCATGGTAAAAACCACAGTAAACGATTGTAAAATACCTTCGGATTCTACAACAGAATCTGACCATATTTTACAACTGCTGTATAAACATAGCTTTAAGGCTTCACTGAATTTAAAGGGGTTGTCTCATCTCAAAGTTTCATAGGATGCATGAATGAAATAATGCTGCTTTGCTCTGTCACTTCCTGGTCAAGCTGTCTGTAATTAGCATATGAGCTCTGTGTATTCAGACTTCTGCTAATTATATAAATCTCATGCTGTCAGGACCAGGGAAGGTTCTGAGCTAAAGTAAAGTAAACTGTAGTAACTACTGTCTTTTGTCTGAAAGATCAGATAACACACAAGCTCTCACTGCCCGCAGTGCTGTGCTGCTGTGACCTGTGTGACGACATCAATCCCTGTTATCAGATAGAACAAACTGCAGGGGAGAAGAAGTACATAGGTTGGTCAGTTGGGAAACCAGAAAGCCCTCAGAGGAAGATAAAAATCACTTTAGTTTCTCGAAAAAAAAAAAAAATTATAATAATAATAATAATAATAATGAACACAGCAATATATTTGGAAACTTCTTCGTTTAGTGTTCCCTATATGTTGAAAGCTAATCTTTATAGTGAGACAACCCCTTTAACAGACATTCATTGGTTTTGGGCACCGGTGTTCTAAAGCAGGTGGTCATGACTGATGTACTTCTCCGAGCTGGCTAGTAGAAGGAAACCTGACTAAGTTACCTCTGCACATATCAAAAAGGTCTGCTAAAATGTGATTTACTCTGCAATTATAAGGAAAACTGCCTTCACACCGTCCCGAGCTTTTTGGAGTGGGTTAGCTAAAGGTAAACATGGAGTTACCAAACGAAACAATCGAATGTAATTCAACATGGAGAGCGGAAAAAAATATTAGCTGTGTGTTAAGTTTAGGGCAAGTATAAAACAAAATGAGAAGATTATAAAAGGTCATATAGGTAGACCGAGGAACACGTCAAGACCGAAAACTCAAAGCAATATGCCTGGAAAATATAAAATACAGAAAAACACACGTAAAACAGAGATGGCTGGAAACAGGAGTCAGGATTTTTCACAGATGTGTACAAAGCTGGAGGAATGAAACGGGATTTACCAAACAGAACGAACAACTAAATGGAAGAAAGCGGTACAATGGGGGAAAGAGAAGCAAATCATGGAGTGTGGAGAATAGAAATAAAGTAATATTCAGGGATGAATCACAAATCTGCATTGGTCAAAAAGAAAAGAACCTATACCTACCTTCCTCCTCACCTCCACTGGCCTGGTCTCTTGTGCACCGTCTTGACGTGACGTCACTGCTGCAGTCACATATTAGCTACACATGCCCCAGCTTACACCGCTCTGAGCTGTTCACTTACCAACAGTGATGCAAGGATGGCTCATGTCTAATTAGTGGCTGCAGCTGCGATGTCCCATTTGGAAGACAGAACGTGAACAGGAGACATTTGAGATCTAGGACTGGAACAAAGTTGAGGAGAAAGTATACTTGCTTTTATTGGACAACAGTAAATTATTGCTTAATTTTTGGATAAAGCCATCCTTTAAAAGTGAAATTAAAGGATGGCTATTGTAATGGTGTTAGAAACAGCAAGAGGACAATTATATTGGTTGGTTGCAGATAAGAGACAGATAACAAGCACAAACCTGAAAATCGAATATTCGCTTTCCAAATTGTATCCGTTGTTTGGTATAAGGGATCGTGTGATCAAAGCACCCCTGAGCCAAGCCCACCATCTAAAAATTAAGAGACCAAGTTGTAAAAAAAAAAAAAATAAAAAAATAAAAATGCTAAAAAGACAGTGGAATTGATTTTCAGAAATCTCAGCTATTATCATTGATAGAAGCTAGGCGGTGCGTGACCACCCCTAAAAAGTCATATTACATGGTGCACATTTAAATGAATGGGTTACAAGGTTATACATTTTAGATGTTAAAAAAAAAAAATCTTAAAGTCAAACATGGCTCAAAAGTTTAGAAAATTGCATCATAAAGTTAACTTTTTATATTTGCCAGTAATGAACAGTAAGGTTTATATTAACCGCTTAAGTTGGACTATTGTTGGCCTTCAGGATCAAGCATTTTTCACTTTAAAGTTTTCTTAAACTAATTCCAAGAGTCATACATTTTTTTTTATTTTTCTGTTGCCAATATTGTTTAGTACATAAAGCTTCTCGCGCTCAGTTATTCAACAAATATTGTTGCCTTTTTGTAAGGATTTTTTAAATAGATTCTTTCGAATATTAGCAAAAAAAAAAGTCTGTTTTTTACATGTTTTTTATTTATTGAAACAGCAAAAGTTTGGCTAAAGTAAGTTTTGTAATTGCATCAGTTTTGCATCGTGGATGTTTATACAGTGGTACCTCAGTAGAAGTCTGATTTAAATGAAGTCCAACTTGATACAAGTCCTGTTCGGCCGTGGAAAATTTAGTTTAGTATACAACTAGTTGTTTGGAATATGACTTGTGGGACCGTAGTAGCATAGTCTGGAATGACCAAACAATGTCACATTTTCAAAACACCCTGAGGAAAAAGGCAGAAGCAAAGTTCTTTGGACAGATTTTTAGCAAAGGTCAGACCTGGTGATCCTCAAACAGGTCCAAGTATGGACCTGACAAAAGAAAAGACAGAAGAGATAAATTTGGTAAATAGTCATTTATGTACAGTATATATTTCAACCACTGCATTTGTATTTTAGTATTTAAGAGGGTTATAAAAAAAATCATATTATAAAAATGGATTATTTTCCCTTTATTTCTTATTGGAAAAGTTTGCTTGGTATAAGTCCAGTTTGGTCCAAGGATCTGGAAGGGATTAATGACTTCTACCCATGTACCACTGTATATAGTTGATCTAAAGCTTTTGAGTTGTTGAGGACAGGGCTAAAAGTTGTCGTTTGGGCGATCGTGGTTTTTTTTTTTTTTTTATTACTTTTTTGTTTGTATTTATTTTATTTAACATAATGTGCCCTGTAAGGCCAGAAAATACCTCTAAGGTTTCTTTTTAGAGGACTTTTTTTTCCTGATCTTACATCTTGTACTGACCACAGCATCTGCAATAACAGAGTCAAGAAGCAGAAACTCAAGAGTCTAGTCTGTACATATAATGATCAGAAAGGTAGGGATAGTAATAAACCATCTCTGCCTTCTCAGTAGAGCGCCTGACCGTTAGCTATTCACTCTCAAAGCTGGCTCCCTGCGTCAATGCAGAGTTAGGTGTTGACCGTCGGGATATATAATGTCAGTGGGCATCTAGTTAACCAAAATAAAAATTTGGGGGAAAAATGAGAACAAAAACAATTGACAATTTTTGCTTTAACTCCATATACCATGTGGTATAAATTACATATCTTATTTCTATGGGTTAGTATGGCGATATTAAAGTTATAAAATTTTTATGATTTAATATCTCTTCGCTGAACAAAATGTATGTTTTACAAAAATTATTCGTGTCACATTATGAAAACCATGACTTTTCTGAACGTCCTTACCGAGTCGGCAGCTAAGAGGAGATCACACACCTTCTGATTCCCATCTCCTCCCTTTAACTGGGGCTAATATATCACATACTTCTGTTATTTGTATGTATAATATATATATATATATTTTATATTATATATATATATATATATATATATATATATATATAAAAATTATGGAGGTTAAGAGATGTAATGTATAAAAGCTTAAATAAAAAAAATTCCTTATGTATTGTGAAAAAGAAGCAATAAAACAAGAAATTATTTTTTTCTTATTCAAACATAAAACATTTCTAATAAATTTAAAGCTGTAATTGATGGAAGTTATGTCTATGGGTACCAATGGACTGTTCGAGATAACCCCTTCCCTCTATGAAACACACAAGTTGGCATGGTTACTACCATGGTATCTAGGTGCTTAAGGGGTCATCCACCTTTGTTTTATTAAAAATTTGTTTAGGGTTCAAATGGCCTTATAATAAAAAAAAACAAAAACCACAACTTATATTCACCTCGAATCCATCGGTGCCACCATCTTCTCTCTTCGCTGGTCTTCTTTTTACTTGCCAGTTCTGGCTGAAAGGGAGGTCACTGCTACGGCTGCTAATTGGCAGAAGTGGCCATGTACAATTGCCCATCATCATTTGAAAGGGAGTAACTAGTATGCTTAGGGTTCAATAGTATCTTGAGACAGGGCACCAACACAGAAGGATGGGTAACTCAAGCTGCAGTTGTGAAAACTACTTTTACAGTGCTGTATCTCAGAGCGCCCACATGGTAGTGGTAGGTAGCCGAAAATCTCCCCACCCTATCCATTATCTTCGAAATGGGACCATGTTCTTATACCTGAGTGGGCCCCATCAAGCTCTGGGGCCCATAGAAGCTGCTACAGCTATGGTTACGGCCCATGAGCGTTTGGTAATAACTAATCTAAACGTCTGCAACTGGATCAGTAGCACCAATCAGCAGCTGCAGTGCTGACATCCCATTTGAGCAGAGGCAGAAAGTAAGCAGAAAACTGGTGGAGAGAGAAGACTGCAGCAACACCAGATATGAGGTAGGAGGAGAGCGAGCACATGTTTTTTTATTTTAATAGGCCATCAGAATCCTAAAAAAAAAAAAAAAAAAAAATTCAAAAACCCTATTAAACTGCTGAGATTGGCATGCTCTCTGATTTTTGCAGATGTATCACATTGTGCTCCTGATCTTGTGATTTTATTAAGAAATAATGATCGAGATATCTTTTATAAAGCACTCACCTGTGACTAACAAATATAGCACTAAGAGGTTAATTTAATAAACAGCTGCCATTAGAAAAGGGCTGCACATGTTGCAGAGAAAATCTGCTGTGTAACCCAGCAAAATCCACCTATCTACAACCAAAATCATGACAAATGGGAAGATTCTAGCTTCCATTCCATTTCTGTGCGGCGGTATCTTGATGGGATTCTAAAAACCCCAATGTACACTTGGTGCAGAGTTTCCGTGCAAAACCCACAAGTCTCCAAAGTGTGAACCCAACCTTAGAGAAAATAGCTCAGTTCTTATAACATGTGAAGATGCGTGAACATATACCAGAGCCCCGTCCCTGCAATCCCATCACCTGGGCTGCAATTCCAATCCGACCTTCATTCAGCATTCCTATGGCGTATTTATAGCCATGCCCAAGCTTGCCAAGCACACTGCTTTCTGGCACCTGCACAAACAGATTAAAAGGGAGATGAACAACATACCACAATGTCTGCCAGGTTTTATATCAGAGTCCAGATATCAAAGTCTGTAATGCTTAAGCTTTTACCTCCTACTTCCAAACTCTAAATTGAAAGAGGACCTGTAATTTATTATTGTTATTCCAGGGCGCTGTACATTCGAGGGGGGTTTCATACGTACCATATGTCAAAAGTACAACGACAGCAATAAATGACTAACAACTGGTACAAAGGGAGAGAGGACCCTGCCCGCAAAGGCTTACAATCTACAAGGAGGAGGGAAGAGACAGGAGGAGAGGGGCAGACATGTTTGTGGTGTAGTGTAGGGGCAGCAGGGTTATTGTAGGTTATCCAGAAGAGATGGTTTTTTCAGGTTGGTTTTGAGGCTAGTGAAAGTCTGATGTGTTGGGGTGATCAGTTCAAGAGTATGGGGGAAGCACGAGAGAAGTCTTGGAGACGGTTCTGTGGGGAGCTGACAAGAGTAGAGAAGAAGGTCCTATGAGGAGCTTAGTTCATGAGGGGAGGTACCTGGAGATTAGAGCAGATATGTATGTGCGGGGGGGAAGGGAGGTTATTTAGAGCCTTGTAGGTCATGGTTAGTAACTTGAATTAAATTTGCTGTGCAATGGGTAGCCAGTGAAGGGATTGACAGAGGGAAGAGGCAGAGGAGGAGCGAGATTGATGGATTGTTTGAAGAAGAGCAAGAGTACTAGATGAGCAGTGAAGGATGTTTCAGGAATCTAGGCGGTAGACGACAAGGGCATGGCCCGGATTTGGGAGATATTTTCCAGGTGGAGGCGGCAGGCAGAGGTGAGGGCTTGAATGTGTGGTTTAAAGGATAGGGAGGAGTCAAATGTTATCCCAAAGCCTAGAGCAGTGTCTCTCAACTCCAGTCCTCAAGACCCACCAACAGGTCATGTTTTCAGGATCTCCCACAGAATACACTGACCATAATTATATCACCTGTGCAATACTGAGGAGATCCTGAAAACTTGGCCTATTGGTGGGTCTTGAGGACTGGAGTTGAGAAACACTGGCCTAGAGGACTTGCGGAACAGGTGAGAGTGTAGAGCAGTTGATTGTGATAGAGAGATCAGGTGGAGGGGGACGGTGGAAAGAGGATAAATTCAGTTTACTCCACATTTAGTTTTAGGAGATGAGGAAAAGAAGGAGGAAATGGACGATAGTCTGTAATTTGGGCGAGCGGAGAATTAAATTCTGGACCAGGTATGTAAAGTTGGGTGTTGTCCGCATACAGGTGGTATCGAAAGCCATGTCATGCTATGAGCTGACCCAGTTCAAGAGTGTAGAGAGAGAAGAATAAAGGACCCAGGACTGACCCTTGGGGGACACCAACAGAAAGAGGGCGAGAGGAGGAGGTGGTGTGAGAGTAAGAGACGTCCGATCAGTGAAGTATAAGGAGATCCAGGAAAGGGCCAAGTCTGTGATGCCAATGGATTAGCAGATTTGAAACAGGAGGGATTGGTCAACAGTTTCAAAGGCGGAGGACAGGTCTAGGAGGAGAAGCCCATAGTGGTATATGAGGCTTCAGCAGTTATTAGGTTATTAAACAAAAAAGAAAAGTTTGGTCAGCTCACCTGGTATGCTTGCATGAGTAGCCAACGCCCGGATTGAATGACTGAAAGCTCCCAGTCCAAGGAAATCCAAAAGGAAAAAAGGCAAGTGAAAAAATCCAGTGCTGTGTCGCTGGATTTTTTCACTTGCCTTTTTTCCTTTTACTAGGTTATTAGTGATTTTGGAAGAGTGGTGGGATCAGAAACCAGATTGCAGCAGGTCAAGAAGAGAGTTGGATGAGAGGACAGTTCCAGATAGACATGCTATTCAAGGAGTTTAGAGGCAAGCAGTGAGATGGGACGATAGCGCGAGAGATAGTTTTTTAAGCAGGGGTGTGATGGTAGTGCGTTTAAGGAGGAAGGGAAGAGGAGGTTAAGAATAGGTTAAAAAGATGGTTGAGGGCTGGGATAACAAAAGTACTAAAGGATGAGGTGGGATGGCAGAGAACAGGTAGTGAGGTTAGATTTGGAGATAAGAGAGGAGAGCTTGTCATGAGTAACAATGGAGAAGCAGGTTAAGGTGGAAAAGTATTGTGCATGTGGAGGTTGGCACTTTGCAGGTATATAGGTGGGCGGTGGGTACTGTGGGTTGAGGTTATCGCTGATGAGGTTGATCTTGTTTAACAAGTAGCAAAAAGTCATCTGCTGACAGGAGAGAATGAGGAGAAGGTGCCAGGGGACGGAGGAGAGAGTTCAAGGTGTTGAATAGTTGTCTAGGCTTGTGAGACAGAGAAGATATGACAGTGGTAAAGTAATTGTGAGGTGAGGACAGACTTGAAGATAAGGAGTGTTTGTTTATATGTAATAAAATCATCGGTGGAATGGCTTTTCTTCCAGTGGCCCTCAGCAATTCTGAAAGCTCACCTCGGCTTTTTAGTCAAATCTGTATGCCAGGGTTGTCTGTTGATTTTGCGGATTCTGTTGTGTAACACCTATATTTAATTGTTGGGCCAATAATCCAAAGAATAACCAAGAAAAAGTGGTTCATCAAAACTACCAAATACACCTACAACATGAACCACTGTGTTCAATTAAAAAGAATCTTAATTGAATCACAAATATAAAACAAATACAAACTATAGCAATAATACCTGCACAAAAGCAAGTGTGCATCCCCACCACTCACTAGAAAATATACATTATAGGGCCTGGTTTATATAAAACATACCCCATATATAGCAAACAACATGTAACAATATTATAAACACCTGACCTGAAAGTAAACCAGTGTAGAGAGTATCACATTGCGCCCCAACGCACGTTTCACCATGCGCTTAATCCGGGTGTTAGCAACCAAATGCCATTGCCAGTGTTTAAAGCAATCACCAATGAAGGAAAAACCAATCAGGAGCAGAAATACCTATTCAAAAACTACATCTTAAAGAGCTAGTATGCCCTAAGAATATAGGCACATATTAACCTAAATATGCTACCGCCATTGCACACCGAGCCACCCCCACTAACCGCCTCGAAGCCCACCAGCATACTCGCGTCCAGGTCCGGAATGCTCGCCCGCCCCAACGGGCAGCTGGACACCACACACACGTCGCACATAGCACCTCCGCAGTATACCCAGCAATCCACCAGCACAGAGTAGCATTTGGTTGCTAACCCCCAGACGAAGCGCAGGGCGAAACGTGCGTTGGGGCGCAATGTGATGCTCCCTATACCCTCATTCTACACTGATTTACTTTCAGGTCAGGTGTTAATAATATTGTTACATGTTGTTTGATATATATGGGGTATGCTTTATATAACCCTGGCCGTATAATGTATATTATCTAGTGAGTGGTGGGGATGCACACTTGCTTTTGTGCAGGTATTATTGCTACTATTTTAAAGTTTGTATTTTATGTGTGTAAGAGGGGCGAGAGAGTTTAGAGCAGAGGTGACCGTTGTAGAAACAAGTGGCTGCATCTGGGTCATCAAACGAGGGTATAGAAGAGAGGTGCAAGAGAGTCAGGGAGCGAATGTGAGGGTTAAGAACATGAAGGTTCCTGTGGGGGTGCACTAAAATTGAGACAGGGGGTTTGGTGGAGAGGCTGAAAAAAGTAAGCAGATTGTGAGTAGCTGCAGAGATCCACTGCGAGAGGCCGAAGAACAGGAGAGCGATAGGAGTTTGCTGGTAGATTTACATTACATTTCTACATCTAGTTAGTCTAGACTGCATTGGTCAGTCACAAGAAAATCACTATGGACAAGACATCACAGTAATTGGTAATCGTGGCCATATTTTGTTTCCTTATGAATGAATGTAAAACATGAACAAAGAGCCCCAAGGGACCAGGAAGTCAAATGTGCAAGAACATTGATGTAAACTGCTGATCATATAAGCAACAACTCTAGTATCTTAGAATACCCCATTATATGTAGTTTCTACTTCCTCCCAGGTCATATCTGTCCAGTCATACCTTAACATTGTCAAAAGTCAATGCACATGTTGAAGACGCTCGGAGTCCTAATTTATCTTCCTTTTTTCCAATGTGGAATCCTTCAGTGTCCTTGGGAACAATGAAGCATGTGATTCCCCGGTATCCCTGACAGGTATAAAAGAGAGTTAAGTTACCAATCCAATATCCACTTGGTGACGCACTCAGTTTCCTGCGCTGGTGCTATGTAGTTAGCACCAATTAACGGTGACGAGATGCAGGGAGAGCTCCTGTACCCACACCATCTGAAGCAAACACATGACCCACAAAATAAAAAAAACAGCCATAAGACTGTGCAAATTATAGAGCAGGAGATGCAGAGCCGAAAAATCAAATAAAATCCTTGTCCAGTCTTACTAAATGATCGACCACCTTACCTGAAACAGTAGGCACACAAATAGCCGACAGTCACTGATGAGGCCCACCCAATGGACTCTTAAAAGTAGCTCTCACCACAAGGTTTAGCTTAAAGGGGTTATCTGGCAACTTAAAGATTACATAGAACACTTTAAACAGCATTTATATGGAAAAGTAAAAGATATTCCACATATTCATGTGCTTCTTTTGCCTCCTTATTCATCTATCATAGTGAAACTTCTTCTAGGAGTGTCAATTACCCAGCATCGCTTTCCTACAACTCCCAGATTGCATTGCAATCTAGGAAACTATGTGCTGACAGTGTGTAATCCTCCCCCACTATGTACTTGCTGTCATAATAATGATGATAGCCAGGACTCATGAGTCACTATGTAACTGTACAGAGTTGCAGTCATCATTTTCATGATGGCAGTACACAGATCCCCAGCTCTGAACGGTTGTCCCCTGCTCCCATTATTGTTAGTCCTGCCAGCAGGACTCAAAGATAAACAAACAGTTTCCCCTCCTCTGTAATTACTCTTATGCAATTATTTCTATTCATTTGCAAACTACAGGCTGGAAACAGTGAATGTAGCCAGGATCTCTCTCTGCTCAGGTCATGCTCACTATAAGGGAGTGTTCCTGAGCTGAGCCTGGCTTCAAAGCACACCCACTGAGTGTTGACAAAACGTTTACTGAGGCCATGTGATTAATTATCAAATTGTTTGCAGGAAATGGGGGCTCTTTGTCTGGTTCTGCAGAGCAAGACAGGTAAATAAGTTTTAATAAGCATGGATTTCAAAGTTTAATATAATACAGTTGTGAGCCCCCTAAAAAAAATAAAAAAAGATAGTCCCGGAGAACCCCTGTAAACATGTAGGGGGAGATGGTATATCTCATCTCCTGCTTGTGTACACAAGCTTGCCTAGGTTACTGACCATATCTATCTGCTCTCTCTTTGCACTCATTGCTTCAGCAGACCTGTCTGACCATGGTGAGGTCACTCCCTGCTGTGTCTTAGCAGTACAGGAGCTTCTTTATCGATTACTGACAAACTTTAATCCCTTACCAAGTTGTGTAGCCTTGTATCCTGCGGTTTTAAACCCTTTTATTGACAATGCCCCTTTAACAGGCTCAGCTAGGAATAGCACAGCTATTACACCAATCACTGCTTTTGAACTACCCACAGCCCGACCAGGAAGTATCAACCCCTAATACCAGATATTTAAATAATAAAATTCTTAAGCTCTTTCCAAAGATCTACACTCACCGGCCACTTTATTAGGTACACCTGTCCAACTGCTCGTTAACACTTAATTTCTAATCAGCCAATCACATGGCGGCAACTCAGTGCATTTAGGCATGTAGCCATGGTCAAGACAATCTCCTGCAGTTCAAACCGAGCATCAGTATGGGGAAGAAAGGTGATTTGAGTGCCTTTGAACGTGGCATGGTTGTTGGTGCCAGAAGGGCTGGTCTGAGTATTTCAGAAACTGCTGATCTCCTGGGATTTTCACGCACAACCATCTCTAGGGTTTACAGAGAATGGTCCGAAAAAGAAAAAACATCCAGTGAGCGGCAGTCCTGTGGGCGGAAATTGCCTTGTTGATGCCAGAGTTAAAAGGAGAATGGGCAGACTGGTTCGAGCTGATAGAAAGGCAACAGTGACTCAAATAGCCACCCGTTACAACCAAGGTAGGCAGAAGAGCATCTCTGAACGCACAGTACGGCGAACTTTGAGGCAGATGGGCTACAGCAGCAGAAGACCACACCGGTGGCCACTCCTTTCAGCTAAGACAGAAACTGAGGCTCCAATTTGCCCAAGCTCATCGAAATTGGACAGTAGAAGATTGGAAAAACGTTGCCTGGTCTGAGGAGTCTCGATTTCTGCTGCGACATTCGGATGGTCGGGTCAGAATTTGGCGTCAACAACATGAAAGCATGGATCCATCCTGCCTTGTATCAACGGTTCAGGCTGGTGGTGGTGGTGTCATGGTGTGGGGAATATTTTCTTGGCACTCTTTGGGCCCCTTGGTACCAATTGCGCATCGTTGCAACACCTTGTTGAATCTATGCCACGAAGAATTGAGGCAGTTCTGAAGGCAAAAGGGGGTCCAACCCGTTACTAGCATGGTGTACCTAATAAAGTGGCAGGTGAGTGTATATATCAATGTGGTCAGCTTCTCATGCTCTAACATGCTTTGGCAGATCAGACAGCTTAGGTTCCTTTTAAAGGGGTTGTCTCACTACACTGATTGATCTTACTTCAGTCCTGTTTTCTTGGTTTCACTTTGAATTCAGGGGCATGTCTACTGGCTTCTACTAGTCTACAGTAGAAGCCAGGTCTTTAGCTATAGCAACCAGTGCTGGCAGCATATCAGGAGAGATCAAACAGGTCTGTAGCTATAACGACCTGAGGAGCTGATGCAGCACATACAAGAATAGGCAGGACACTGTTAATGGACACATATTGCAAAGTGACTTGTTTTTGCAAGATCTTTAACATAAAAAAGCAATCATTGTCCTTGTTTTGATGTAATACTGCATTCTGTTGATATGATACAATGTGTGACTATGTACTCATGCTACTATTGTTTAAATAAAAGCGTTTGAATAAGAAAAAAAAAAGCAATCCTTGTAGTGAGACAACCCCTTTAAGCAGAGCTAGAAAAGAAAAAAGCAAGTAATCTTAGCAAAAAAAATTCAAATCAGTGAAAACAAACCTTCAGCCTAGAAAAGAAAAACTTACAGCAGCTACATCTGCATTTGCCATCACAAGAAAGACCCCGGCCTGCTCGGAGTTACTAATCCACATCTTGGAGCCATTGATCACATAATAATCCTTGTGCTTCTGAGCTGTGGTTTTTAGGGAGAAAGCATCACTGCCAGAACCAGCCTCGGAAAGACAGAAACTTCCCACCTGCATAGAAGGAATAAATAATAGCTAAACATTCAAAGAGCAATCAAGATATTTAACTACAGACCACGCTCATCCTGCATGTACTTAAAGAGGTTTAACTGTTGTCTTCTAAAAACACTGGCCCTCTTGCCTATAGATGTCAAAGACCGTGCAACGGTAAGAAGTGCCACAAATAGTGCAGACACAATATGAAAAGTACAAAACTAGTGCGGTCACAATAATACACGAAAGATGTAATGCAATACTTGTAACAAAAAATATGTAGACGTGCAAAAATTCTGGAACCTGGCTGGTGACGGCTCTGGGGTCAGAGGGTCTCCACTGGAGCAGATTGGTTCTTGCCTTGTGAGTTCCACGGCATTAACCATTGGTGAGGCTGGGCTTAATGTCCTTGTCTCTCTCCCGTCACCCACATTTTCCCCACCCTTGGTTGAACTTTATGGACATGTGTCTTCTTTCAACCGTACTATGTAACCAAGATTGATGACAAAGCAGCAAACATAAATAAAAGAAATTATCCCAAATAAGGCAATACTAATGCCGTGAAACCCAGAGAACCCCACGCGTATTGCCGTAGATATGGCTTCCTCCTCGCTATATCTATGGCGGTACTAGGTTTCTCGGCATTGATATTGCCTTATTTGGAATCTTCTCTTTATATTTTGTTATTTATGACTGCTTCTTCATTATCAGTCTCAGTTGAGCTTCTATATATTTCTTGTTTCTAGTATTGTCTTAGATCTGTGGTGTATTATTGCATCTGCACCATCTTTGACGTTCTACATATATATATTATACTTTGCTGGGATTAGGTCTTTTTAATGGTTTCTATTTTTTCCTTTTCTTTCATTGATTTTGGTTGTACGCCCATCTCTCATCTTTTCTCTGGTTTGCCTCTACTATATGCTTTTTGACACATTGTGGCAGCACCCGTTTAGTTATTTATTATGGTGCCCCATTTTTTTTTTTTTTTCATTTTTGTCGTTGCAATACTCAAAACACTCCATGGTTTTTAGAAGTTAGTGTCCATGTTTTTCTATTGCACCATTGTCATAATTTTACAAGCTCTTCCCCGCTAGGTAGTCGCTTGACTTCCTGATGCACCATCAAAGTTTGTCATTAGAGGCTATGACCACATTCCACTCTTCTTCAAGCTGTACTAATACTAGAATATAGAAGAAACTGTGCAAAAAGTTCCCATATACAGTGTATGTTTTTGACCTGTAATCATAAAAAACACCTAGGTCTTCATGGGAGCAAAGTTGCTTCATATTTTTTTTAGATGCAGTGGTGCAATAAAAAAAAAAAAAAATAAAAAAAAAAACACAGTTGTAAAGGTGAATTAAATCCAGTTAAATATTGGCTGGTGAAGACTAGATTTTAAACAGCACATTAACTCCTTGCTCCCTGGAAAGCCACTTAAGAGCAGAGTAAATGTTCTATGACATTGATCGCAATATATATCTATATAAATTTACCACAATGCTGAGTGCAGGAACGGTGGAGTGAGTTTGGATGAGACAGCTTCCCCCCTACTGCTCATTATTGTCCACATCATGCTGCTCCTTCCTATACAGCATTCTGATGTGGGCGCCGACTGCTAGTGTAGCAGGAGCAGCGTGGGTGGCTCGGCATCATAATCCCTCTAACCTTACCACCTGGCTGGTGAGTGTGGGCCACAGTGACCTCTAAAGTATAAAACATTATCTGCTAAGTACCCTTTTATTGGCTCTCATATATAAAAGCCTCTCCTGTGGTCATCCAACAACATAGTGGCAGTACTTCAGTTACTGAAGGACAGAATAGGACATGCTAAGCCACATATCTGTTCCTTTCAACACATTGGGCCACATGTATGAAAACTGTCTAGGTCTAAAACTCAACTTGTTGTACATAGCAACCACTCACTCCTCATACAAATCCTCTCCTCCCTCGGCATCATTGACTTCGCTCTTTCCTGGATCTCCTCGTACCTCACTGATCGGACATTCAGCGTCTCTCATTCTCACACCACCTCCTCCTCTCGCCCGCTCTCTGTTGGTGTCCCCCAGGGGTCAGTCCTGGGCCACTACTCTTTTCTATCTACACTCTTGGTCAACTAATAGCATCGCATGGCTTTCAATACCACTTGTATGCTGATGATACCCAACTCTACATCTCCGGCCCAGATATTACCTCTCTACTCTCCCGGATCCCTGACTGTCTTTCGTCCATATCCTCCTTCTCCTCACGTCTCCTGAAGCTAAACGTGGAGAAAACTGAATTCATCATCTTTCCACCGTCCCACTCCATCCCTCCACCTGATCTCTCTATCACAGTCAATGGCTACACTCTCTCACCAGCTCCACAAGTCCGCTGCCTTGGGATAACCCTTGACTCCAATCTGTCCTTCAAACCACACATCCAAACCCTCACTTCTGCCTGTCACCTCCACCTAAAAATATTCCCGTATCCGCTCATTCCTTAACTTTGAAAGCACAAAAATGCTGGTCCAGCCCTTGTCTCTCCCGCCTGACTACTGCAACATCTTCTCTGTGGCCTCCCAGCTAGCACCCTCGCTCCCCTCCAATCCATCCTTAACTCTGCTGCCCGTCTTATCCACCTCTCTCCTCGATACTCCCCTGCCTCTCCCCTCTGCCGATCCCTTCACTGGCTACCCATTGCCCAGCGAATCCAGTTCAAGTTAGTAACCTTGACCTACAAGGCTCTACATAACCTCTCCCCTCCATACAGCTCTGCTCTAATCTCCAGATATCTCCCCTCACGCAATCTCCGCTCCTCACAGGACCTTCTTCTCTGCTCCCCTCTCATCAGCTCCTCACATAACCGTCTCCAAGACTTCTCCCGTGCTTCCCCCATACTCTGGAACTCACTGCCCCAACACCTCAGACTCTCCCCCACTCTCACCAGCCTCAAAAGCAACCTGAAAACCCATCTCTTCAGGATTGCCTATAACCAACAATAACCCCACCACCGGTACACCGGCCCACAAACATGTCTGCCCTTCACCTTCTGTCTCTTCCCACCTTCCTCTTAGAGTGTAAGCCCTCATGGGCAGGGACCTCTCTCCTTCTGTACCAGTTGCTAGTTATTAATTTGTCACCATTGTACTTGTTTGACCTATGTTATGTATGAAACCTGAATGTACAGCGCCCTCGAACCAAGGGCGCTCAAAAAATACATAATAGCAACCGATCAGAGCTCCCCTCATATTTCCAGAGCACTATATAAAATGAAAGCGGCGCTCTGATTGGTTGCTATGGGCAACAAAGTGAGTTTTAGACCAAGACCGGTTTCATACATGTGGCCCATTATGTCTAATATAAAACAGTTAACATCCTTGCGGCAAGGAAATCTGTGATTCCAAGTGGTTTTTCTTATTATAACCATAATCTGACATGGTGCATTTTTTGGCCAAAAATTGGTTAGAGCCTTAAATGTATTTTGCTATATGTAGCCGATTGTAAAACGATAATGAAGCACCAACAGTGGGGTCTCCGGTGTGTATCGTACATTATGGCTGTATGTGCTTATAAAACCACTCTATGTACATATCATTAATCATCCATCCGACAGCTGATTTCCAACTCATGCCCACTCAGGTTATTCCAGCAATTCACCATCTCTCACCATGTCTGTGCACAGCCTGGGCAGGTAAGTCTCTTTCTGTTCCTCAGTGCCTAGCTGCTCAAACAGTTTTGTGATGAGGGTGTTCTGGATGTCACAGAATACGGACACAGATGGGTCCACTTTGGCCAACTCTTCAATCACAAGGATGGATGAGAAAAATGAGGCTCCTGTGCCACCATACTTGGGGTCTACCTCTACACTCATCAGCTGGAATGAAAGAGAAATCGTTAAAAAAAAAAATCAAGCCAAAGCAAACTAGATGGGCATAGATTATTACAGAGATAATGAGAGCAAACGTCCTGCAAACAGCAGTGCTACAGTTGTCCATGCATGCATCTACTTTTGCAGCTGAGCCCCAGTTAAGTAACTGGGAGTAACCACCTTAAAATAATTTATACATAGATAGAATTTATACAAAATTATCTGTATTATTCCACAGCTGCATTCACAAAATTTGCCTTCAGAGCAGGATTCTCTTCTCATTTCAATCAGTACAATGCTCGTTGCTGAGCTAGGAATGCTATCACTCCCTCTGATGTCATAGTGACTGGAAAAACTAGACAGTGATGTCACAGTGCAAGAGTAAAAACACAGTGATGTCACAACCAAGGTGCAAGATAAGCAGTTGCCTCGTATAGTAAAAAATGTAAAATCATAACATATAGAAGATGCCACAACATGTGTAAAACTGGCAGCGATGTCATACACCACAACACATTCAGTGCTGTCATAGTGCAAGAATAATTAAGAGTGAGGTCATGGCTCAAGGAAAATAAGGACAGTGATTGAACAGCCGAGAGATAATACAGTGATATCAGACTATGGATAGAAACTGGTAAATGGTAATATCATAGCAAAAGGAAAAAAAAAAAAAAAAAAAAAAAAGTAAAAATAAATAAATCAGTAATGCCCCGGTGCGGGGGCCAATATGTATATATATATTGATGTAGAGGAAAATTACCACAGTGATGTCCCATTTTATGGATAATAAGCACAGTAATGTTACTCTTCGTGGAAATAACACAAACATGGTTCACACAATAAGATCACAGCAAAGAAATAATGCTCACTAGAAACCCCCTATAACAGAGCCTTTTTACCCACCTATCATGGACCCTGAAATACAGGTTTTTATTATGGCTTCTATTGCCTTATTTCAGAATCTGTAATAGGAATTTATCTGTTGGTAAAATGTCTGAAGGTCCCAGAAGGAACAAGTATATTAACCCGATAGCATGGACAGGTACTTGACTCTCTGCCATCCAGAGTTACTGCTACATGGGGCAACCGCTGCTGGCATTTGCAGTTCCAAAGTCCTCAGATGGCGCAGCTGAAGATTACACAGAAGTCCTTCCAACATGCTAGAGCGTGACTGCTTGCCCTGGACAATGCTTTTATACATGGGTCCTTGACTTTCTGTCACAGCAATAGACAGACCTCTTAAAGGGAATGTGTCATCAAAAAAGGAGTCATTGTTTAAGTCCCATTTTTATGTTAGACATTTTTTGTAGGAATTTTTGGTTGTTTTTTTTCATATCACTTTCAATATTTTTTAATAATTCTTAAGTCCTGCAGTTTTCACTTTGGCCACTAGGCCTTGTTGGCACTGCTTTAACAGCAGACAGATGCTTTACAGTAGCTTCATGCACAGTGGAGACTTAAGACCGACTCTGACTTCTATAGGAGAGTTTTTCTAGTCATGTCTGTGACTGGAAGAAATCACTGTGCAGAGAGGTAAAAGGATGAACTGTGACATCTCCTCTTGTGACTGGTGGATCCTGTGTTATCTATTCACACTGGTGTCTCCTTTCAGTTTGACCCTCTTTGTGCTGATAATGAGCAGACTACTGAGAATCTCTCTCTACAGAACAGGAAGTGTTAGACATTTATTAGGCTTAATGGCTAAAGTGAAAACTGCAGGGCTTAAGAATTATTTAAAAAGATTGAACGTGATAAGGAAAATAAAAAAAAAAATAAGCACATACAGCTAGGCTACCTGTTGACGGTTTCCATGAAAATGTTTAGCAGATTTAATGACATAAATAAACCCCCCAACAAAAGCTACAAACAGGAAACTGAATATACGACAACACTTCTACTTTGTAAACTACAGTTATGTTTCTTTTCAGCCAAGAGTAAAAATACCAACCCCAAGATCAAAAAGTCCTTTAACGATTGAGTTGTCCAACTTCGAGTCAGCATCCATGGTTTTTACAAGAGGGGCGATCCGATCCTGGGCAAACTTTCGTACTAAGTAAAGAGAAAATGAGCACATAGAAGACACTGAAGTATAGCGAGCACAGATCTGACCAATAGGGGCTGACCACTGTGATATCACAGGGATAGGATAGCCGGGGAATGTCTCCTAGTTTATTAGAAGTCACCCGCCTCTGAATTTGGAGGTTTTTTTTTTTACCACTTGCCGTTGTATGCTCACTTCACCAATTGGCACCTTTTGAGAAGCAAGGCTAAAAGTTCATTTTCAGCCTGACCATGCCCACTTTTGGCCTGAGGAGATGAAAGTTGCAAATTTGTGTGAAAATTTAAGGCAACTTTTAGGGGATGGGAGAGAGGGGGGGGGGGGGGGCCCATTGACATGTATTGTCAGTGGCACATAAGCACCGCAAACAATTTACGTCAATTCTCCCCCCGTGCATACGTTCGTACTGTATGCGTGGGGAGACAAGTACTCCATAGCTCTCTATGAGAGCTATGAGTTACCTTAATTGCGGCGCGCATTTCGACGCATATAAAGCACAATACGCGGCGAAATGCGCGCACAATGACGCCGTGTGAACATACCCTTACTCTCCCATCTGACCGCCAACTCTCCGCTGGCTACTTGGGAAGCCAAGGCAACCATACAACACCCAGCAGATTTTGTACCCTTGTCCTATTCTAATTAGAAGAGGACTTGTGCTTAGAACTTGGTGTTGCATGGTTGCCTCGACAATAGATGCCCATTGTGGTATTGTGTCTCTCCAGGCAAGATCTACAGATCCTCTAGGGACCCTTTAAATGCGGCGAGGCCTGGCATATGGAGCACATCTTGTGACTAGTCCATACTGGAATCACGTCTTCCTCCTAGTTTTAGGGAAGGTATCTTGCAGCTCTATGATGATGGAGGGGCAGAGAGGGGCCTTTGTTCGGTCTGTCCCGGTGTCTCTCAGCATGACCTCTTCTTCTGTGAATGTCTGCAGTGGAGCAAACATGGCTCCTTCATTGTGTTCCTCAGCCAACACATCAGCTTTAGAAGATTTTAAGCGACAATGGAGATTGGAGGATGTAGCCAAGCAAGGCCGCAACCCTCTGCCCAGCATCTACAAGAGAAGGAAAAAATCCTATGTTATAATAAATGAGAGCTCAAAGCTTTCCTGGTTATATACATCATACATTCAAAGACATGGATCCGCCCATCAAGGATGAATCCCTTCCCCCTCCATATCTACTTTTTGTGAATTTCTGTAAAATACTAATTCTCCAGGTACTCCGCCCACGGCATGAGCTCCTTATAATCAGTGTGAATAGAGGCCTGTCCTGAACGAGGGGTGGCTTTGCTACACGGAGAGGTATTAGGCTATGTTCACATGGCTTAACTGCGGGACGTAATTACGCCGTGTGGACGGGACGGGTGCGGGGGGCCGGCACCTTCGCCGGCCCATAGACATTCATTACCAGCGGCACGTATACGCCGCTGGTAATTCACATGTCCCTTATCTCCCCCGCGGCGTATTCGCCGAGCAGGGAGAGGAGACGTAATCCATAGTCTCTATGAGAAATGTGGATTACCGTAATGAATGGGCCGTTTTCAGCCGTAATTTGCGCACTCCGGCGCGTAATTACGGACCGAAATACGGCCCATTTTATGCCGTGTGAACATAGCCTTAGAGTTATGGACCTACCTGATAAGGAAAACTGGGCAAACGCAGCTTGATCAAACTGTGCACTGAAAGTCTTTGTTTTGTGCATATTTAGGGCATAGCAGTAATGCAGTGTGCATATTCCAATAGTTCAATGTTTGTATAGGTTTAGCGCCAGCTATGTACTGCTGTGTTTGAGAAGTTACTTTCTGCAGTCACAACCGCGTGCACAGCATTTAAACAAATTGCAGATGGAGGTGCAGGGTTTATTTGGTATTTTTTGGGGATTCTATAAAATGCAGCAACAGGGCGGTTGCAAAAGTTGCCTGATGGTGCAATCGCTTACAAATGCCATTAAGCATGAAGGGAAACCTTTCCGTGTTTTTGCTCTACACTCTTTAGTCTAATATTAAATGGGTGTTCCCACCACGGAGTTTGATGGCATATTGCTAGGATGTGCCACCAACGTCTGATAGGTGCCAGTCCCACCTCTGCGACCCTCGCCCCTATCTCGCGACCGCGCACTGGACAGATAGGGCTCAGAATGGAGAGCTGGGCACACTTGTCCACGACTGTCCATTCGGTACTATGGGAGTCCTGGGCACAGCCCAACATACTGCTCACCTGTACTTGGAACTTCCATAGAACAGAATGGAGAGTCGTGCATTAGCGCAATCAGATCTCTGTTCTGAGCCGATACTTTAAGGGGCTCGGTCCCGCACCAACCACACTGAGGGCATATCCCAGCTCTATGCCATCAAACTCTATAGTGGGGACAGCCCTTTAACTGCTCCACTGCTGATAAATGGCTCCCAATAAAAGGGTCGTCCACCTATATGCCATTACTTATACCAGTATAGAACCTGCATGTAGATTTAGATGGCGCACCCTGACAGAAATTGAGATTCATCACAATAATTTAGCAAAAGGGCAGAAGTGTCACCTAATTTGTAATAATTACCAGGGGAGGCGTTCTGCACACCCCTAATGACAGTCCCCCCAGGATAACTTCACTGAAAGGTACAGGCTCATTTGTCTAAACCAGCGCTTCCTCCACAGTCAAACACTTGTAACATGGGACTGAGGGTGATTTGTCAGGAAACCCACCGATGCCACCCAACTACTGTATCTTGTAATATCTGTCAAATACATTGGGCAAACCAGACTGGTGTGTGCCCCTGAAATAGAGACTGATCTGATTACAGACAATCCAATTTCACATATGAAATAATTGAATATATAAATGCCTTAGCGTATCCAGTGTCGATTTACAATCAAAATACTGCCACCATGTGGTTGGATGACTATATAACACGCGCTAAGGCATTTATATATGTGGGACAGTAAATGGGAACTTGACACATAGTTACATAGTTCGTACGGTTGAAAAAAAATATATATATACACGTGTCCATCAAGTTCAACCAAGGGTGAGGAAAATGTGGTGGATGGGAGAGAGACAAGGACATTAAGCCCAGCCTCACCACTGGTTAATGCCCTGAAACCTACAAGGCAAGAACCAATCTGCTCCAGGGGAGACCCCATCTCTGACACATACTTGTTTGTAGTGTAAAGGACATTGTGGCCCGCACTCACCAGCTACACTCACAGTCATCGCCCACACGGAAGGGCTGTGCAGGAATGTAGAGGGTGATGTGGGCAGTAGCAACCAGGTCAGGAGGGAGGCGGAGAGGAAGCCATCTGATCAACAGTCACTCCACTGTAGCGGAGAGCTGCTTCTACTACACTCACAGTCCATGCCCACACCAAATCGCTGTACAGAAATATACAGTATGGTGTGGGCAGTAACAAGCAGGGGAGGAAATTGTGAAGGAAGCCATCTCATCCTAACTCACTCCACTGTGCCCTGTATTTACCAGTGTAGTGAAGAGCAGTTTCAACTCCACACACAGCCAGCATGAATGTACAGTAATGAGCAGTGGAGGGGAGATAGAAGGAAGCCATCTCATTCTAACTCACTCCACTGTGCCCTGTATTTACCAGTGGAGCAAAGAGCATTTCCTACTAAACTCAAGGTCAGCACTTACATTGAAGAACTGTACAGGAATGCACAGCATGGTATGGGCCATACCGAGTGGTGGTGAGAGAGAAAGATCTCACCCAAAAACACCCCCCTTGTCCCCTGTATTTCCGTGTGGGCAAAGAGCATTTTACTCCCTCCCCGCCCGGCCCACATCAAAGCATTTACAAAAGGGTTTTGGGGCCCCTGTCAAAGCTGTGGTAAGGGAGGGGGAAGCCATTCATCCAAATAAATCCATGTCCCTGCACTCAGAAAGGGGGGCGGATTTTTATTTTTTAAAATTAGAAAAGAACCCCTGCCCTTTGGGATAATTTTCTATTAGTCCCATGGGGGGACATCCCCCCGGTAATTGAAATTAAAAGGGCCCCCTGTAAGTCCTCATCGGGACACCTTGTTAAAGCACCCCGGGGAGCCCCTGAGGGGATCTCTTTGAACAGAGCGCGAAAGATGGGAAAAACCCCGAACAAATATAGAAGAAATTAGAAAAGAGAGGCCCCCGTCCGGGAAAAGGGGGAGCGGGGGGTGCAGCCGAGCCCCCGACCCCAGGGGGACACACGATCAGGCTATCCCTTGGACCCCACAGCGCAGGCCCAGAAATTTGGGCCTGCCCAATCGAGCCTTTTCCCCCGCCCACAGTACCCCGGCCCACCCCCTGGCTCGCCGCAAAGGGGCGCCCCTGGGTCGTGTTTGGTTCCAAGCCTCGGTTGACTGACTTTGTCTTACAAAGCTAAAAAACAAGCGCTGCGGCGTCACATCGGCGCTCCCCCAGGAACAGCTCTGTACGGGCGCTCCATCCTTCATGGTATGGAACGGAGATTATAAAAGGGAAGCCAGAACTACAACTACCGGCATGCAGCGCGGCACACAGCGTCATGACGGCGGCCGGTGCCCTTTGGGGTGGGCTCCGGTGTGCGCCTGCGTGCATTGCGCTGCCTGGGCCCGGCAACAAAACCCTGTCGGTAAAAACGGGAAGGGGGTCCCACCGGCATAAAACTCTACAGGGAAAGGCGGGACGGGCCCGCTTTGAAAGGAGCCCCCGGGAACGGTAAAAAGGGGTGTGATCCCTCCGAGGGGGGGGGCCTGTTTCCCGGGGGACGTCAGAAGACGGAAAAACAAAAATAATACTTTTTCTTTTGCGCCCAATGTATTCCTGTATTGTGTGTAAAAAACGAGTGTGTTCCCTGTGCGTGTACATTTCATGGCCCGTGTGCTGACATCATGTGGGGCGGCCCTTCCAGGGTTGGAGAGTCCCCTCCTTTGTAATACCCTTTAGAGGGTGATGACCCACTGTGGGGCAGCCCCAGGTGTATGGACACTGCCCTCCTGTAATATCCTATAGACGTGTGATGACATCACTGTGTGCAGTCTTCCAGGTGCGAACATGCCCCCCTGTAATACCCTTTAAAATGTGTGTGATGCATCACTGGGGTGCAGCCCTCCGGGCCCAAATGGACACTGCCCTCCTGTAATATCCTATGAAAAGTGTGATGACATAAACTGTGTGAAAGCCCTCAGGGAAAGGAAAAGGCCCCCCTGTAATATCCTATAGAGGTGTGCTGACATCACTGTGTGCAGACTCCAGGTGTATGGACAGTGCCCCCTGAAATTCTATGTTTTGGTGATGACTTTCCCTGTGTGCAGTTTCCAGGTGATGGACACGCCCCCCTGTAAAAACCTATAGAGGTGTGTGACATCCCCTGTGTGCAGCCCCTAGGTTAGGGGACATTCCCTCCTGTAAACCCTTTGGGAGGTGTGCTGAAAAACACTGGGTGCGGGTTCCGGGTTTGTATGGCCAGCCCTCCTGAAAATTTTCCTTTGTATGTTGATGACATAAATGTGTCCCGTCCTCCAGGTGTATGCACATGCCCTCCTGTAATACCCCAATAGAGGTGTGGGGAAAACCACTGTGGGGCAGCCTCAGGTGTATGGACATTCCCTCCTGAAATTCCCCTTAGAGGTGTGCTAAACATAAAACTGTGTGCAGTCCCCCGGTGTAGGGGACCCCCTTTTCCTCCTGTAATACCCTTGTCATGGGTGATGACTTCCTGTGTGAGCCCTCCAGGTGTATGGCACTTCCCCTCCTTTTAATACCCTTTTGAGGTTTTGATGACATCCACTGGTGCGCCCTTTTAAAAGGTATGGAAAATGCCCCCCCTGAAATATCCTATAGTCATGTGTGATGACATCACTGTGTGCAGTCCTCCAGGTGTATGGACAGTGCACTCCTGTAATATCCTATAGTCATGTGTGATGACATCACTGTGTGCATTCCTCCAGGTCCATGGACAGTGCACTCTTTTTAAATTCCTATGGAGGGTGTAATGACGTCACTGTGTGCATTCCTCCAGGTGTATGGACACTGCCCTCCTGTAATATTCTATAGTCAGCCACAAATGTAAATGTTTTTTTATGTGATAGAAACACAAAGTAGCAAGTACTAGTGAAGTGTAAAAAAAAAAAAAAAATCCGTACTTTTCACATTTTTGCAAATTTAAAATGAAAAAAAGGGAGGGTTTCTATGTATTTTGCCCCTGAGTCTACCTGTAGGGCCCCTTTTTGGGGAAGTATGGGGTATGTCCTTTCCAGTTTGACATCTAGAGGGTGGAAAAATTTGCTCAGTCTTTTCCAAAAAAGCTCTAGTTAGGGGAGAAATTTGGGGTTGGGGAATGGGTTTTTTTAAGAGAAAATTTTCCCCAAATCATGCCACAAAATTTCAATGGGGTTTAGGTTCGGATGTGACTGGGTTATTAAACATGAATATGCCCTTTTATATAAAACCATTTCATTTAGCTTTGGGTGGATGTTTAGGGTATTGTGCGGGTGGAAAATGAACCTACGTCCCAGTCTCAATTTTTTTTTCAAGGGCCCCCTGGTTTTCCCCAAGGGGAAATTCCCGTATTTACCCATTTATCCTCCAAACCTCTTTTGACCAACCCTTCCCAGTAACTGCTGAAGCAGAGCTTCCCCCGTATGGGGCCACCCCCATGCCCTTTTGGTTTATCTGGGGGTGATGTGCAGTGCGGGCTTTCCTCCACTAATAGCATTTGGCATTTAGGTCTCTTCTGAGCAGAGAACCTTCTTGCTTTGTCCCCTACATAGATTTTTGCAAACTGCAGCCAGAATTTCTTTGTCTTGTTTTTCAAAAGAGGGCTTTCTTCTTGCACTTTCCATAAAGGTCAGATTTGTGGGGTACACAATAAAAAAGTTGTTATGGACAGTTTCCCACCTGAAAATGTGGATTCTGCAGCTCTTCCAGGTAAACCCCGGGGGGTTTGGTGTTCCTAATTGTGCTTCCCCTTTTTTAGGATGTCCCCAATTTAAGTGGGGCAATATGTCCTTGTAGGTTGGCAGTTGTGCCCTTTCTCCTGCCCTTTCAGGTGAAGGATTGAACGTGCCCCTGGTGTTCAGAGCTTTGGGCTATTTTTTTAAACCCCCCAAACCCCCCAATACACTTTGAAAACTTTTCCCTGAAACTGGCGGGGGTGTGTCTTTGGGTTTTCACCCATGCCCGTTTTTTTCACTAATTTTTCTCTAACAATCCTCTGAGGCCTTCACAAAACAGCTGTAGTTACACTAAGCATAAAGTATATACAGATGGACTCTATTTACTAATTAGATGACCAAAGGTTTTTTTAGGGGTTTTTGGTTTCAGGGGGTGGGAAAACTATGCCCACACTTTTGTTTTTTTAAATTTTCCAAAAAAAAGGGAAAAGCACGTGTCATTTTCTTTACACTTCGCTTATACTTGCAAAATTTTGTTTCCCCTTTTTAATAAAAATTCAAAAAAAAGAGAAGAGTTTGGGGGATGAATACTCTTGAACCCCCCCTGTTTTGTGCAAACCCCAGTGATGTGGAGAAGGGACAAATGTGGTTACTATATGGGTAGTCCTCCCAAAGGAAAGGTCTTCTGGGTTGGGTTTACTTGGGCTTTCCCCTTTTTCATCTTTGTATCAGTATGTCATGATAGCAGTGTGATGTTGTTGCTACGGTAGTTTTATCATGCACTGAATGTCACAGTAAAGGTGTTAATTATTACACTCTGTGATGTGTGGCCATGAAAGCGGTCGCCCCCTTCATATTTTTAAAAAGAATCTTCCAGGACATTTTTCTTTTCTAAAGTTGTTGTCCAAATTGTTCCCCAAAAAAACAAAAACCCAGTTTGAAAAATAAAAACCCCTTATTATTTAATTTCCCTTTGCTCCCGGTTCCCGCGCGTGGGTTTTCCCCGGTTTCTGTTTTTTTTTTGTCACTTCGGAACCGTTTGTCTGAACATTGATGTAAGTAGTCAGGTCCCTCCTGCAGTGGTAACATTCCCATTCAGAAGTGACAGAATGAAGACACAAGAATGGAGAGATGTGGGTGGAACCCTTGGCTGGGGAAGGGGATATAAACCAAATGGGGGTACCAGGAGCTTTAAATTTTTTTACAAAGGGGGACAACCCCCTTTTAACCCCCAAAAATCCAGGCCTGAAAAGTAGTTACTGACCAGAACTTTTTTTTTTTTGTTTTTGCCCCCTTGGTTTCAAAAAGTTGTAACTTTTTTTTTTTTTCAATGTTTCGTTGGATGAGGGGCTTTTTTTTTCGAGACAAGTTGTACTTTTGGGGAAATAGTTTAAGTTCACCGATAAATAATTGCAGAATTTTTTATTTTTATTTTTTTTTTTACACTGTTCATATTTCACACGTAATAATTAGTAATAGGTTATTACGGTCGTGTGGATACCAATATGTGTATTTTTTTTGTGTGTGTAATTTATGCACAATTTTTTTTTATTAAATTTTTTTTTTTTTTTTTTTTTTAAACCCCCTTAAGGAAACTTTTTAAAATTATTTTTTTTTTTTTACCTTAGTAATGTATTTGCAATTCATATATCAATACTTTTCTAATTGTGTCGTCACCAGGCAGTGTTTTGGAAGACCAGGCTGGCCTGATCACTGGCTTGTACACAGACAGCTCGGGGGCCACTTGGTCTCCAGGGCTAAATGTGCAGCCTTTCCCCCGAGCTCTGTCGGGTCACCGGGTTTCGATCACCGACGAGGGGGGAAAGCACCGCCGCTTTAAAAGGTTTTTAAAGTAAAGGTTCGGCGGTTTCCCCCCCCCGGGTCCCTCGCGGGGAGATGTTCTGGGATGGGGGCTGTGTAGTACAGCCCGACCCCAGCGCGGTTGGGCGCCGGGGCGCCGAACCCCCAAACCCCAACAGCGCGTGTAGACAAAACGACCCGCACCGGCCGACGCCAAAAGTCAGTGGGCGGTCGTTAAGGGGTTAAATAGGATACTGCTGTCTTTCACACAAAAAAAAACAACCTTCTACACACACTCTGCCAGTCTCCTGTGTTTTTTAGGTCTTCTGTCAAGTGGGATGTCACCGCTGCAGCTGCTAATCACATCATTGGCTGACCTCACTGTTCTGAGATTTCTTTAAAACGGTGATGCCAACCAATGGCAGGTTACCTCTGCAGCAGTGATGTCCCATCGAACAGGAGACTGAAAGAAAACCAAAAAACTAAGGAGGGAGATCCCATGTGAAGAAGTACAGATACGGTTTTTTGTTTGGTTGGTTTTTAGTTTAAAAATACAGCACTGTCCTATTAAAAAATAATACAGAAAAATGTTCTGGATACAATAATAGCTTTAAAAAACAAACCAAACACACTCGCTTTCCTACTCGCCACCATTCCAGCAGTGTTCCACAGTCTGTTTTCTTCCTCCTTTGGGGTTGCCGTGTAATCGCTGTAGCCCTGAGGCATGGCTAGTCCTTAGACCTCACAGCTGTTTGCTGCAGCCAATTGTCAACAGACAATGGGGTATAATACGATCAAGCTGAGGATGGGAAATAAAAGGTGTATATGTGGTGATTTTTATTTTGACGTGGTTGTGTTGGTGTGGTATAATATTTTTAATTATTTATATATATTTTAAAATATATATTGTAGGGAAAGGTCAAAAGGGGGTACAGAGAGACGCGGGTCTCCCGACTTCCTTTAGAATGGGCTTTTATTAAAGAAAGGTAAAAACCCAAAGGAAAAAAACGTAGCTGGCCTTCAGCCCCAAAAAAAAACCCGAAACACTGTCCGTGAAAAAATCACAGCCGGTTTTTTTCAGGGGGACCAGCCCTCAAGGGGGTTTTGCAGGCAGCGCTGTAGACACTCTGCCCTGACTTCACACGTAATAACCCTTCTGACAACACCCCCCTTTGTCCCCCGATTTCCCCGGTTTTATATAGGCCCTGAAAACAAAACCAAGGTTTGGGGCCGGGCCCGGGAGTAGCCCAACCCCCACCCCGCTTTTTTTGGTTTACCCAAAAAAAGGGCCTACCCGAATAACGGGCATAGCGTTATCCCAAAGTATGGGAAACGTTTGTCAGGGGCCTACTGCCCCCTAAAAACCGGGACTAAATGGCTTTTTACCCACCCCGAGACCAGGCATCTCGGTGGGGACAAATCCCCTTTTTTAAACCACTTTCGCCCTTTTTTACCCCAAGGGGCCCGGGGTCCCAGGCCCCCTTTGGGTGGTTTTTTTCATCCCCCCCCCCCCCCCTTTCTGCCTAAAAGGGGGGTTTTGGGCCAATTTCCCCCCAAAAAAAAATATAGCCCCTTGAAAAGGCACCCGCTTTTCCCCTGAAACTTCCCCGGGCCTTTTACTAAAAGAAAAACCAAAAAAAACTTTTTTAATGCCGGAAACCCAGCGGGTGACCCCTAATTTTTTTCCCCTTTTTCCCCCGAAACCAAATTTTAGGGGGCATGGTGGGAAACACCAGCTTGAATTTCCCTCCCTTTAGAGGTAGAAATGAAGGGAGTCTTTTGCCCACTTAGGGCCCAAAAACCCTTTTTCCCCCAAAATTGGCATAATTTTTTTTCCGCGGGGGAGATTTTCCCTTCTGGGTTTCTTTACTGGGTGCTCCCTCCCCATTTTTAAACCTGGGACAAAACGGGTCCCAGGCCCACATCCGCGCGCCCGTCGAAACCACAAATTCCCGGGGGAAGCCCGGGGGCTACAACAGGGGGTTGCCCGGAATAGGCCTTTTTAAGCCCCTTTAAAAGCCCCCTCTGCTTCGGGGGCCCACTTTTTCATGGAAGAGGTTTTCCCCTTCCGCAACTCTTTTCAAAGGGACGGCTATCTGGGCGGAACCCTGGGAATAAACCCCCCTAATAGCCGCCCTATGCCAAAAAATCCCCTTTACCGGGTTTCTTTGGAGAGGGGGGGGGCCCAATTTCGGGAATAGCCTCAACCTTATTCATCTGAGGTTTAATCTTCCCCCTTCCGACAATGTAGCCCAAGAAATTTCGTCCCCTCCTTTCCCCCAGGGCACTTTTTATTTGGGGTTTAATTTTAAAACCCAGCGCTTCTAAAGGGCACCCAGAACAGCCTGGACTTTCCTTAGATGACCTCCCAGTCAGGGAAAAAAAAGGACAAGGCATTTTAAGTAGGAAGGGGGAAATTTTTTCAATGGGGATGTAAATTTTCCATAGCCCTCGGGGGAAAAGGGGGGGGGGCCCCCTGAAACCCAAATGGCATCCGGACAAAATTGAAAAGGGACCCGTCGGGTGTGGAGAAAAGGGGTCTTTCCCTACCCCTTTTTTCCCCAATGGATCGCCAGAAACCCTTTTTGGTGAGGTCTAAGGTGGGAGGGAATCTAGCTGGTCCCAACTGTCAATAAACTCAAAACCCTGGCAGGGGGTAGGCATCCCCCTTAGATACCCTCTTTTAAATCGACTTAGTCTTTGGGCAGAATCTCCACCCCAACCAATTTGGGCTTTGGCACTAGTCCCAATGGGGCTAGGCCCCCATTTTTGGGGACCTCTAAATTCCCTCCCATTTTTAAATCCTTGAACCCTCCCTTGCAAAAACTTCTTTTTCGGGCTTCCCCTAATCCTATTTTGGCCTTAGGTTCACTGGGGACCTGGGGGTCTGTGGGGATTTCATGGTGTTTTCACTTTAAAGTAAGCCCCGGGGTCTCAGTGAACAGTTCTTTTTTTCTGTTGGAGCAACCCCCCTGCTTTTTTTGCTTCTGGGATGGGGACGGGGTTTTCTCTGACCCCCTTTACTCCCTTCCATTTTCGGGACGTGGGTTGCCCGGTAAGGCAAGGAACTCGGGGGGTTCCCCTCTCTTCCAGTGTTTTAAAAAGGTTGACATGGTACACCGATAGGGTTTTCTCCTTCCTGGTGATGCACCCTTAAAATTTAACCCCTCCCCAAATTTTTCAACATCTCGTGGGGCCCCTGCCCTTGGCCCAAAGAACTTTACTCTCAACAGTGGGGATTAACACTAAAAACCCGGGTCTCCGGGATTAAAAAATGTCTTGGCTGGGCAGACCTTTTTTATCCCCGGGACTGGGCGTCCTGTGCCTGCAAAAGGTGCCCCTTTTAAACAAGGGGCCCATCACCCGGGCCTTACCCTGAAATCGGGGGGGGGGGGGGGTACATTTTCCCCACCACACTCTTAAGGGTCCCCCCACTTCCCGGTTTTCCTTCCCCCAAAACCAACAGCCCCCTGGGGTTTGCCTGCCATAAAAAAAGTTCAAACGGTGGAACCCCTTAGAGGTTTGGGGGAAACTTCCCAAAGGAGAATAACATAAAAGGAAAAAGGCAGTCCCAATCCGCCCCCCCCTCTCTACCATTTTTTTTTAGCATGGACTTAAAGGTCTTATTAAATCTTTCCACCGGGGCCGTCCTTCGGAGCGGGGTTAGACCGACGTCCCTTTAAATGGGGATTTTTTAAAATTTTTTCACAGTTTCACTCTTCCCCCTTTGGACATGAAGGGGGGCCCCCTTTGGGATCTTTTTAAGATTTTTTTGGGGAATTTCCCCTTTGGGGGAGGAAAACATAGAACAGTTTCCCTTGCTACCCAACCTTAGATGAAGGCTTTCGTAGGGGGGAGGGCCCTTCCCGGGGTATCGGGTGGTTTAATTTTCACAATCCCAAAAATGTATTGGTCCCCCCGAGCGATTTTACCAATGGTTTCCACCAGACCCCATTGCTATCATGTCAAAGGGGGGACCTAAAAAATTTGGGGGGGGAAAAAGGGGACTAGGGAAAAGGGTGGGCAAATGGGGAACTCCCTGACACCGGGAAATTGGGCAAAAGTCCCTGATCCTGGGTAGCATCCAGGCCAAAAAAAACCCTTTTGCGGGATTTCCTCCGGGTTTCTTGGCAACCCCTTTTGTGCCCCCCCAAACACATGGGAGTGGGCCAAGTCCATGCCTTCCCCCTAAGGGCCCCCGGAAACCCCTAGTAACTTTTCCCCCACCTGGGTCCCTTTTTTGGTCCCCCCGGAAATATTTGCCCTGTTTAAAAAAAAGTGGGGGAAACCCGGTTTTGGGCCCCCCGGGTTTCCCGGGGGGACCCCATTGAGGCTGTCCACCCCCCCAGGGGCCTCTTTAAAGGTCAGATCCGGGAAAGCTGAGTTGTCCCAAAAAAAGCCCCTGGCCCACATCTATCTGGGGAACCATTTCCTCCATGTGAGCCTTCCCCCCCCATTGTCCCCTACCAAAGACTGATAGCGGGAACTCAGGGATCACCTCCGGGGGTTCCCCTGGATGGGCTGGCAAACCTGGTTTTTCCCCCCCAGATCCCAGAAAACCCGGGGCCCAAACAAGCCCACAATGACCTCAAAGCATCAAATTTTCCACCACCCCAACCCCTTTGAGACAAGGGTACCCCCCTTCCGTCTCCGATTTAACCCCGGGGCCCCGGGTACACCTTGTTTCCCCCAAAGAATTTCATGTTTCCCCCTTTGGGTTTTTTTTTGGGGCAGAGTGGCTTTCAATGAGGGGGGACTAGGCTCCCTGAGGGCCAAAAGTCCCGAAAAACCCGGGTTTTCCCTTCCAAAGTCAGGGTGCACATCTGGGGTTTTTTTCCCCCTTGTTGGGGACCCCGGGTTCAAAAAAGGTTTTCCAAAAAGGGGACTGGGGGCCGCAGAGCATTTCCAAAGGGCTCGTGGTGAGGGGGGCCTGGGGGTACCCTGTTCCTGGGGCCTTTAAATCGCCAGCAAATGATACCCTGGAACCCCCCCTCCCCCGCGGGGTTTAAAGGGCCCGCCCCTGGGCTTGGGCCCCTCCCTCTCGGATGGTTTTTGGGGGCTCCCTTTCCGGGGGGTCCACCCTCTCCCGGCCTCCCCGTATGGGTATCTCAGGGTCATAGCCCCCCCCCGGGATTTCTCCATGGCGTGGAAAACCTTTCCCCCCGTCCCACCAGATCGTCTGCCCGTTTGGGGGTCCCCCGCGCCAACCCCCGACTGTTTTTGGGGCGGGGGGGGGGAGAGTGCAAGAATTGGGCCCTGACCCCCTGCTCCACCATTTTCGCGGGGGGGCATACCTCCCGGGTCAAAAACCTTTTTTGGACCCGATTTAACAAGGGCAAACGCTGAGATCTCGAGGTTTCCCCACACTGTACCCCCCAATGATGTACCCTCTGGGGGCCCCCCACCCCTAGCGTTTAAAGCCCAAGGGGGAGCCAGGGTCTCGGCTTTTAACTGGGGTATTCTTTAGCATCCCCGCAAGGCAAGGTCATAAAAACGCCCTTTTGGGGGGTCCCCAGTAAGATAGGGGGCCCCAGGGAAACCCAGCCCACTGCCCGGTGGAGCCCCCCCGCGGTTCCCGCAACGCGTTCAAACCCGGTGAGGAAAAACTTCAACGTCGTCCCCCAAGGTCAATTCTGGAGGGCCCCCCGTACGGTCCTTGGCCTTTGGCCGCCATCAAGGGCCCTTGGGGGAAACTGGCGTTTCCCCCCACTGAACGGCCTCCGTCCCAAAAAGGAAAAATTTTCGCATTAGTAGCTGATTGTCGCAGCTTTAGCCTGCTGGCTTCCTATGGATCCCTCTGCTGCGGCTGGGCTTTCCCCGGGGCGCTGCTTTCTGCTGTCTGAGGCCGGTTTGCTGGGCCTTTAGGGCTTTCCCTGTGAGTGTCTGCTGTGGCTGACCTGTTGCTGCTGCAGATTTTCCTGCACCAGGTGCTTGATGAGCTTTCCCCCAAGCAGTAGCTATCGCTTGGCTCTGTGCGCAGCCTTTAACCCCGGACATGGGTTTTTGCCCCCCCCCCCCCCCCAAAACCCCTTGAAAGGGGAAACCGCTCAAAGGTGGTACAGAGAAACACAGTCCCGGACTTCCTTTTGAAAGGCGTTTTTTTAACAAAAGGTGCACAAAAAGGGAAAAACAACTAGCTGGCCCTTCAGCCCCAAAACAAAAACAGCCCTGTTCCCTTGGTTAAAATCACAGTCTCTGGTTCTTTTAAACAGGATCCATTCCTTTGGGGGTTTTTCAGGCAGGCCTGCTGTAGACACTCCGTCTGGGCTCTCACACTGTCAGATCCTTCTGACGACACACCCCCTTTTCACCTGACTTGCCAAAGGGTTTATATACGTCTGAAACAAAACCAAGGCCTGGAACCCGGAACCCTGGGAGTAAGGCCCCAAAAACAACCCCCCCCTTTTGGCTACTCCCAGTAAAAAAGCCTTTCCCGATTTAAATGCATAGCAGTTATACCAAAAAGTTTTAGGAAAAAGGGGTGTTAGTGGCCCACGCCGCGACACCTTAAATATTTTGGGTTTTTACCACCCGAAAACCCGGCATCTCGGTGAGACATATCGGCCCTCCACTACGGCCCCCTTTTGGTTTTTTTACAATTAAAAAATATTTATATTTTATATAATTTATTTATTATTGCAGCAGTAGTTTTTTTATTCGTAAGAGAAAATATTAAATGCCCAGCCCCCATGAATTTGGGAAACCTACCTTTGAAGTGGTAAACCTATTGCAGAAATGTATGGCATGTTGATAGGATATGCTTTAAAAGGGGTTTTTCCAAAAAAGTAAAAATTTACGGGGAAATTTGAAAAAGAAAAAAAAAAACTTTTTTTCCCCTTCAACATTTTTTATAAATTCTTTCAAACCCTTTTTGGTTTTGGCTGCCCCTTTAGAATTTCCTTTTTAAACTCGCTCCAGGGGAACGGGCCAGGGCTTTAGAGCTCCCCAGTCCTGGCCCGGGCATGCTCAGACATCTTAGAGAAATCTAAAAGCCTTTCCTCTCAGGCAAGCTACGATTATTCAAACCCCAGGTGCTGTCAAATTTTACTCCCCTCCTCTGTACTCCCCTTTTTTAAAAGTCAAAACAGTGCAAATTTTAAAAAAAACCCCAAAAAAAAAATCAATCAGGTTAAGTGCATTGGGTAAAGGGGAAAAAAAAAAAAAACCACAGGTTTAAGGTTCCTTCAGGGGTTTGAACCAAGGAGCCTTTTTTTTGGGGGTTTTAAAACAAAAAAATGTTGCCTCTTAGTTAAAAGGGGTAGCATTACAATTCTATACAAAAACAGACCTTTCTTTGACACAGGAGGGAAAAAGGGCCCCCGGTGATGTCATCCGCTGGGTCACATGGGTATGCAATTCAAACCAAAACAACACGCCCCCAAATTTTGAGGACCACAGGCGAAGAGCGGATATGGAGGGGATTTAAAAGAGATTGTGGCAAAACCCCCTTTTAAATGTTTTGATAGGCCGGGGGGCTCACCTCTGGGGGCTGGCTTTTCCGAAAATAGCCCCTTTAAAAGTCTCGGTTCAGAATGGAGTGGTGGTCGCACTTCCTCAGTTACTCTCCATTCTGTTCAATAGGATTACAGCGCTATTTCCCGGCACCATACACTTATGTAGCCGAATTCAATAGCTTAGTCTACTACGCTGTTGAGTCTCCCAGGAAATGTGTATACCGCCAGAAATAGAATAGACACAACCAGTGCGTGGCTGCTTGTGCTCTGTTATGCACTATGGGGTTGCCATGGCTAGGTCGCAGTATTCGCCAGGATATCTTTTTTTCACAGTACTCTGACGGATACCTATAACGTGTGAACCCACCCTAAGTGCGCAAGTGATCTCAGGGGCCCATTCTTAAAGGGGTTGTCTCGCTACAAAGAATAGCTTTCAAAATGTAGGTAACACTAAATGAAGACGTTTTCCAAATATATTGCGTTGTTCATTTTTTTTTTTTTTTGTTAAGGAGCTACAAGTGATTTTATCACCTTCTGTGCTCTCTCTGGTTCCCCCAGTGACCGACCTGTGTACTTCTCCTCCCCTGCTGTTTGTTCTATCTGATAGCAGGGAGTGACAACATCACAGGGGTGTGCAGCACAAAACTCCGGACAGTGAGATCTTGTTTGTTATCAGATCTTTCAGACAAAAGCCAGTAATTACTGCTGTTTACTTTAACTCAGAATCTTCCCTGGTCCTGACAGCATGAGATTTATCTAATTAGCAGAAGTCTGAATACACAGAGCTCATATGCTAATTACGGACAGCTTGACCAGGAAGTGACAGAGCAAGGCAGCATTATCCATGCATCCTATGAAACTTTCAGATGAGACAACCCCTTTACGCTATTTCAGAGGTACCTATTAGACTATTGATATGCCATGAATGTGTGAGATGGGAACACTCTAAGTATAGGATTACACATTACTGTGTGTGATGTCCTGTGTCCTCCCTGTAAGTTGTTATAGATATTGGGTTATTGTAGATCCCCCTATTTATTTGAATTGTACGAAGATGCAATACCAGACACAGCCATAAACTAGAGTGGTGCTGCTGCCTCTGTCAACAAAAATGCAGTGTATCATTACAGAATGGGGTGTGACTGCAGAGACCCCACTATCCTCAGAATAAAGCCATTGCATTTCCTTCCACATAACATCTGGACATTACATGTCCTCCGCTGCACTGGAGATCAATGATAGATGTGTTCGGTGTCCGGCCCAATACAACATGTGATGGAGCACATCGTACAGATTCGGTCCATGACATAAAGAAACTGGGCTGCGGTAATGGCTGGTACCAGCCGCCATATTGCTGCTCCATAATACACCGTGTGTCTGAGGGCTTTGGACTGTTCGCTGTATGTGGTGATATAAGGCAGGAGCCCTGGCTGGATGTGCGCGCTGTGCATACAGGCCTCCCAGATGTGTGCACAGACACTTGCTTGTTGGGATAGGAGGCTGCTGACCACACTGCAGCCTGTGTCTGCGGGCAGCACACTGCAGGGATTGTACAAGGAGGCATAAAGGAGCAGTGTCCTGCCTGTCCCCAGTAGTGAGAGCAGTGTCTGGGAAGCTGCTGCAGCACAGGGCTCCGGCTGAGGCAGAGGATCAGGTGTTACTGTGCAGGGATTCGGGTCTCATTGATCCAGACGCAGCCACCACATTCTACAACAACACAGTCACCTCCACTCTTGACACTCACAAAATCAACAGACAAGCCTGGCACACAGACTCCACCAAACAGCTGAGGCGAGCTTCCAGAATTGCCGAACGCCGCTGGAGGAAACACCTCACCTCATACAAACACTCACTAAACAAATTTAAATCTGCCCTCACCTCAGCCAACCAAGACTATTTCACCACTCTCATCTCCTCCCTGTCCCACAACCCCAGACAACTTTTTAACACCTTCAACTCTCTCCTGCGCCCACCAGCACCCCCTCCCCCATCTCTCGCCACTTACTTCCAAAATAAAATAAATCTCATCAGACAAAGCTTCACCCTGCAGCCCCCTCAGCCTACCCCTATTCCTGCGGTGTCCCCACAGCCCACCTCTGCACCTGCTCATCACTATTCCCCTCTAACCCACTTCTCACCGGTCACTCCTGATAAGCTCTCTTCTCTACTGTCCAAATCCAACCTCACCACCTGTAGTCTTGACCCACTGCCATCTCACCTCATCCCAGACCTTAGTGCTGTTATCATCCCAGCCCTCACCCACCTCTTCAATCTATCATTAACCTCTGGCATCTTCCCTTCCTCATTTAAACATGCGGCCATCACACCCATCCTTAAGAAACCATCTCTCGAACCCTCCTCACTGTCCAACTATCGCCCCATCTCACTGCTTCCATTCGCCTCTAAACTCCTCGAGCAGCACGTCTATCTTCAACTGTCCTCCCACCTCTCCTCCAACTCTCTCCTTGACCCACTCCAATCTGGTTTCCGACCCCACCACTCTACCGAAACCACCCTAACCCAGGTCACCAACGACCTAGTAACTGCCAAAGCCTCACGCCACTACTCTGTGCTTCTCCTCCTAGACCTGTCCTCCGCCTTTGACACTGTCGACCATTCACTTCTCCTACACATCCTCTCCTCCCTCGGCATCACAGACTTGGCTCTTTCCTGGATATCCTCGTACCTCACTGAGTGAACATTCAGTTTCTCTCATTCTCGCTCCACCTCCTCCCCCGGCCACTCTCTGTTGGTGTCCCCCAGGGGTCAGTCCTGGGCCCACTACTCTTTTCTATCTAAACTCTTGGCCTCGGTCAGCTCATAGCTTCACATGGCTTTCATTACTACCTGTATGCTGACGATACCCAACTCTACATCTCTGGCCCAGATGTCACTTCTCTACTCTCCCGGATCCCTGACTGTCTTTCGTCCATTTCCTCCTTCTTCTCCTCCTGTCTCCTAAAACTAAACGTGGAGAAAACGGAATTCATTATCTTCCCACCGTCCCCCTCCATCTCTCCACCCGATCTTTCTATCACTGTCAATGGCTACACTCTCCCACCAGCACCACAGGTCCGCTGCCTTGGGATAACCTTTGACTCCAATCTGTCCTTCAAACCGCACATCGAAACCCTCACCTCCACCTGCCGCCTCCACCTAAAAATATTTCTCGCATCCGCTCATTTCTTAACTCTGAAAACACAAAAATGCTGGTCCACGCCCTTGTCATCTCCCGCCTAGACTATTGCTACATTCTTCTCTGTGGCCTCCCATCTAGCACCCTCGCTCCCCTCCAATCCATCCTTAACTCTGCTGCCCGTCTTATTCACCTCTCTCCTCGCTACTCCCTTGCCTCTCCCCTCTGCCGATCCCTTCACTGGCCACCCATTGCCCAGCGAATCCAGTTCAAGCTAGCTACCTTGACCTACAAGGCTCTCCATAACCTCTTCCCTCCATATATCTCTGCCTTAATCTCTAAATACCTCCCCTCACGCAACCTCCGCTCCTCACAGGACCTTCTCCTCTGCTCTCCCTGTGTCACCTCCTCACATAACCGTCTCCAAGACTTCTCCCGTGCTTCCCCCACACTCTGGAATTCACTGCCCCAACACATCAGACTCTCCCCCTCTCTCGCTAGCCTCAAAGGTAACCTGAAAACCTACCTCTTCAGGATTGCCTATAACCAACATTAACCGTGTTGCACTGCTCCACCCCACAAACATGTCTGCCCCTCACCTTCTGTCACGTCCCTCCTTCCCTGTAGATTGTAAGCCCTCGCGGGCAGGGACCTCTCTCCCTCTGTTGTGCCAGTTGTTAGTCATTCATCGTTATCATTCTACTTGTTTGACAAATGTTATTTATGTACCCGCCTGAAATGTACAGCGCCCTGGAATCAAGGGCGCTCCAAAATAAATAATAATAATAATTGAACCACATCCAGCTGATCTCCCTGTGATAACATGATGTGAGGCCTCACACTGACCACTGCTGCCACTTGTCTTCTGCATTGAAGATTTCTAATAGCATTAAATTGGTTGAAAAACGAATTGGCAGCTCTTGGGGCCCTATTAAAATAAAACCAGCTTCTCCTCGCCTTCCTCCTTTCTTGGTCTCAGCGCTGCATCTCTCCGGGCTTCTGATTTAATTCTTGTACTTCCAAATGGGACAGTCGCCGAAGCAGCCGATTGGCTGCAGTGGTCACGTGACTCTACTTTCATCCCTTACATCACTGTTCAGCCAATCAGTGACTGCAGCTGTGTCCCTTCCATTCAGAAGTACAAGAATGAAAACAGAAGACTGGAGTGCGGCGCCGGAACCCGGGACTGGAGGAAGGCGAGTATAAGTTTGTTTTATTTTAATAGGGCCCCAAGAGCCGACTTTTTTGGCGAATGGGACTCCGGGCGCTGACTTATAGATTTCCTTACAAATTGGCAACCCCCTTAAGAGCACCCAGCTTGAAACGTGTAAGTAATCTGTTGCCGTTGTCTGTTCTTCAGATTTTATGGAAACTATGAAAACAGAAATGTAATGGAAGGCGGGACTCTGCTATGTCTATTTCAAGAGCTGCTATGACCCGAAAAGCGTCAGCTTTTTTGACCATGTCCATATGATGCCTCGTGTTTTTGGCATGCACTTTTTTAAATTAAAGGGGTTTTGCCACAATGTAATGTTGACGTGGGATCCTCCAAAATGGATATTTAATCACTTTTCTAAATATATGTGATTACAATAATTGCAGCCTGAGAGAGCTACAGGCTGCCTTACCTGCCCTTAGTTACTTAAAAGCTTCTATTAGATATGACCTGACAAGAGCTGCTGCCCGGCTTGAGCAGAGAGCGCTTCTTATCTGATGAGACTGAGCTCCAGAAGGTTTCAAGGCACTGGGTAGAAATATGTTGTGTTTTGTATACAGAATCCACTAGTTGTAGTGTGATTATCTGAGTAGATCCCTGCTTTATCTGATGACAGAGAACATGAAGAAGCTTTCAAGCTGCTGTGGAGAAAAGGTGTTGTCTTTTGTATACAGAATCCACTAGTTGTAGTTTGATTATTTGAGTGAACATTTCACACGATCCCTTATGCATGGCTCTGTCTGTCTCTCGCTCTCAGCTCCGTGGCTTGTTTACATTTGCTTCTTAGCAGATAAGGCACGTCCTGGCAAAACCCCTTTAAGGACGCATTTTATGTTTTCAATGGAGCTGCTGGTATCTTCTATTCTAAATAGTATTTCAGGAACTGTCTATACTAAATTGGCCCTAGCCATCAAGGAGCATATGTCATTGACAATCCAGTGGGTAACCGTTCTTAGGACAGGGCAGCAGTCAGATGAGAGCTGCTCCATTCTGTCTGCACTAAGAGTAGAGGTGTAACACCAGGACTAATGTAATGAGCCTGTACTCAATGGGTTCTATTGGCACTGGTCTAAGCAGATCGCATTCTCCTTAAAGGGGTTTTGCCAAGAAGAGATTTCCTCAGCTAACAGGCTGAATTTGAGCCTTGAGCCTTGAAAAGAGGGGCTTTGTGTATCTGTGTTTAAATAAAAACAAGTGCCTCCTCTGTGATGTCATAGCACCACCTCCCATGCACGTTCCCGAGGCTCAGTCTCTGTAGTTGAGCAAACATTGTTTTGCTAAATCACAGAGAATAACTATTGTGCACAAGTTAATGGGTTTTCTCCCACTTATCTGCTCAGGAGAGAAGATTAGCTGCAGGCAGGCAGGTTTCTTTCATTCCTTCACAAACTGCTGGACTCGGGGAGGAAGAAAGGCTGAGCAGTGAGCCAAGGGAGCATCTGCAATCTTTACTCTGATAATTACATTACAACCAGTGGATTTTCTATACAGGAGACAGAGACTTTTTTCCACAGTCTCTACAAAGCTGTTCATGTTCCTTGCCAATCAGATAAGAAGTTCAAACCACTCAGCGGCCAGATCAGCTCCTGTCAGTGTCCTGGTCGTGTCTAATGTAAACTGTCAGGAAACTAAGGGCATGTAATTAAGGCTGTAGCTGTCACAGGCTTCAATTTTTTTTTAATTACATATATTTAGAAAAGTGATTAAATACCCATTTTGGAGGATCCCACGTGAACATTACATAGTGGCAAAACCCCTTTAACCTGTAGACACAGGCTGAACTCTCCTTTGGTGTAGTAAGACATTTTGGGGTGGGTTTTCTTAGGAAGTGGGCAACCTGATGGGCGGCTCCTGGGGCCACATTAAAACCTTTCCTTGCCTTCCTTGGTTCCAGCGCTGCGTTTCTCCAGTCTTCTGATTACAGTCTGCAACTTCCAAGTGGAGACGTCCCTGCTGCAGCCTCTGATTGGCTGCAGTGGTCACATGCTGCCGATTTACATCACAGTTCAGAAGTGAGGCACATGACCACTGCAGCCAATCAGCGGCCACAGCAGTGATGTCCCCACTCAGAAGAGTACTGTTTTTTATTTTTTATTTTAATGGAGCCCCCCCAGGAGCTGCCAATTTCCAGCTGTGCTTGGAATGTCTATTACCAGTGTCATCCAAGTCTCGTCACTTGTGGCACATCTGTAGGGTTTGCTGCTGCTTTTCTGCCTCTTCTTTGCTGGTGGCTGCACCCGGTTGTCTTCTATTGTACAATGTGAAGCGTGGGACTCTTGTCTCTCAGTAAGTAGGGGTCCCATCAGTGGATATGCTGTAAGAGTCTAAAATGTGTGGTCATTTGGTGACCACAATAGCCACTCTTATAGCAGGATATTGCATTCAGAGTACTACAGAGCTATATTACTGCGAGCACAGCCTCCACCCAGGCAATCTCAATATAGCCCCATTCAACTAAATGGAGCTGTGCTGCAGTTCCGACACACTGTCTGTGGTGGCGCTGTTTCAGGCAAAAGGCCAAATTGTCAACCGAACTATGCTTGACAGTACTAATGTGTTTATTGTAGGGGTTGGTCAGGCAGAACACCCCATTTATCAAATGTTTGTGCTAGAAACCCTTTATGTCCACTCACTGAATGTATTCTCTCTACTTACAGGCAGGGGGCGACAGCAGGAACACACCAAAACTGAATATGGGTGAAAAAAAACCGGAGGCACTGGACTTTGTCAAAGATTTCCAGGAATACCTCACCCAGCAAACGCACCACGTCAATATGATTTCCGGCTCTGTGAGCGGAGACAAAGAGGCGGACACCTTACAAGGAGGTAGGTAACCCTGCCAGGCTAGCGCTTGCTGATACAATATACCCTGAAAATGTCTTCCCATGCCTAAAGAAAATGCATCACTATATTATACCCTTTGAAAAAAAAAAAAAAGGGGAGGTTGGGCAGCATCAAAGCCTTCTTAATAGAATTATGGGCCCCTGGGCATAGCACTGCAGTGGGCTCTGCCCAAAAACATGGCATCACACTTTGCCATGCTTAGAGCCCCCAACAAAGCACACCCATATTTTCACGTCACTTGTGTCTGGACACCAGCAGCCTACAAGACTATTTGGCAGGGAGCCTTTGGCTCCCTTCTTCACCATGGTTTTAGACTGTTTAAATAAGCAAAGCCAACCAAGGGATCCAGGCTATGTTTCTTACATTCTTGGGACATACATACACCACTTGGGGCCCCTATACTTGTGGGGCCCCCGGGCAACTACCCAGTGTGCCCAATGGAAAAGATGGCCCTGGGCATTATGATGGTGGGTTTACAAAGCAACTAGATGTTGCAGCTGACTCCTGCAACATCTAGTTAGCTTTTACCCAATTCTTTAACAAATATGTGGCCCTTCTTATCACATGATTGGCTATAAAGCTGCAAATGAGCAAGGTCCCTCTGTCTGGGATTTCCACAAAAATAATGAAAAGGGCATTCCCTCCATCAACATGACTGGAAAGGGGGCCCCTGCATGCTGGTCTGCTGATCCATTCAAATACTTTCTGACAGTGAGGAAGAATGGGGAATACGAGGCCCCCAATGATCAGACAATTATCACCTATCCTATGGGACTAGCCTTTAATGGGGTTGTCCAGCAAATAAAAAGTATTGTTTAATGGAACCAGAGTGGGTTTAAAAAAAAACAACAAAAAAAATGTTTTAGTTACAGTTACCCCACTGCTCCAGAGCTTCTTGGTTTTTCATCCCGCCACACAGGAGAGGCTTACACTCCACTAACTCACAATGGAGAGCGAGCCTTTTCTATTTGTAGGGACAAGAACCTGAACGTGAATAGGAGCTGATTGCTGGGAAGCTTGGGAGTGATAAGGAACCTGTAGGTAAGGCTTTCTATCTTCCTTTTTTTTTTTTTTTAATATCCACTCCGACCCCAGTAATATACGCACCACAATACGCTGTGTGTTTTGGAACCACGCGCTGATCAGCGTGTAATTCCAAAGAACGGAGGGGGCTGGCCCCATTGACATGCATGGTCAGCGACACGTAAGCGCTGCTAACAATTGACATGTCAATTCTCCCCCCCCGCGCGTGCAGTACAGTTGTATTGTACGCGCGGGGAGATGACATGTAATCCATAGCTCCCTATGAGAGCTATGAATGACCGTAATCGAGATGCGCATTTCATCGCTTATAAAGCGCATACACGGCGAAATGTGTGCCGAAATACGCGGCTAAATAAGCCGTGTGAACATACCCTTGCAGAGATTGTAGCTACACACTAATTGTGCAGCTGCGTAAGTGAAGAGTCAACTATTGCCGATTTCTTGGCTCGCCTCTGAGAAGACAGGGATGTTTTTTTCTATCTCTGCCTTCCCAATCACTGTATATACAGCACTCAATCATTGCTGTGTATACAGGTGTAGCAAGAAGCCTCCCAGTGTCAGCAATCACCTGGCCACCAAAGCTGTTGCTCATGCTTATCAGACCCAGACCAGCTATGTAGTAAGTACAGGGGACTGTTCTCCCCTGTCACTGGGGCTAATATATCAGTGGCAGTTACAGTAGGAATCAGAAAAAAAAAAAACATATATAAAAAATAACCCCTGAAAGGTCTTTTTCTGACTTTATGGGACACAATATGTAAAATAAAGTATTAAAAACACACACACAAAACTAAAAATTTTTTTTTTTTTAAATAGCCACCCCTGACAATCATAAAACTTTTTATACGACCTATATTTAGATGTCCGTGATGGAAAATTGACAAAATTGCAAAGCTTATTTTAGTGCTATTAAAAAAATAAAATAAATAAATTATAGGGGTATTCTCGTTTCATTGATTACCTTTAAACATGTAGCAAAGTTAAATAAATACTATTACCAAATACATTGCTGTTCTGATTTTGCTTCTCTTCAGAGTTAGAAGCAGATTTACCTCCTGCTTTTGTATGCAAGCTTTAGTAGTTAACTCGCCAGTGGCCACCTCCCTCTGCTCTTACAAACTGCAGCAGTGGTTAGGATGGGGACATCAATCTGCTGTGTTCCTTATCTTGAATGACAGGCGCTTGTTTACATTCCTTACTGACAAGCTTTAACCCTGTAGAGCTATGGAGCCTTGTGCACTACAGTTTATAAACCCACAGCAGTCATGTCTCTTTAAAAGGCCTAGCCAGGAACAGAAGACATGATATGCCAAAACTGCCTGTGGCTCTGTAAAACTGTAAAACTTTTTTTTTTTGTTTTATATATTTTCTATTGTATTATCTAGGAAAAAAAATGTAAAGATTAGATAAAAATTAAGCCTAATGCATCACAGACAAAAGAAAGACAAAATAAATCACTAGAATAGCAGTGCTATAAAGTTCAAACCTGTGTGTACTATGAAAAAGAGAAATGTCCCTGGTCAGAAAGGGGGTAAACCACTTGGCCAGGAACTGGTTAGACAATTCCTATTTGCTGGACAACCCTTTTAATGCTATATTCGTTCAAAGCATTTTTCCATTAGAAAAATCTGCTGCTGATTTGGAAGAGAATGTGCAGCAGAAATTTCAAGCAGACCCTTTAATTTCTGCCACAGATTTGCTCTTTGATATGCTGCAGATCTTCAATATCGGGCTTATGTGTGTAGTTATCCACTGTGGATTCCACATCAAGAAATGACGGGTCACACTTCATACAACACAAATTCTCATTGAAATCAATTATGGATGGATTTCAGTGAAAAATCCACCATGTGAACCTGTACCAATTACAAGGATGGGGTGGGTGGGGGTAGCAGATTATACTTCGTAATAAAATATTAAAGGGCTTCCAGTTTTGTGATAACAAGTTCTATAGTTGTGTAATATGCTTTGTGTCCCTCACCATTTTCAGTATCTCTGCTTGGTGTCATATACAGTTCTAAAACTATACACACCTGTTACATTGCACAGGTGAAAGTTTGCAACAGATATATACAGTCTAGGTAATCCGGTAGATTACCAACTGTCTGGACTCTGGCTGATTTTTCTTATGTCCAATGATAAAATTAAAGGGGTTGTATCATTACATTAAATGGTCTTCAGAATAAGGTGACAGTGAAAACAAGCAACCTTGCAATTGGATGTCATTTGCAAAGCTGTCTTGTTTTCACAGGATCTTTTTGTGTAAACACTGTTCCCCAGTGCCAGTCGGATCCCTCCTCCTTTCATTTCATTACTGCTGGCTCTACTAATTTACATTCTGTCTGGCCCTGGTCGTATTCACGGGAGCCTGCATTCCTGCCTCTCTCACTCAAAGTAAGGGGCCGGCAACATTTCACTCTGCACAGCCAGCAGCTGCACAGTAACACTGCAGCTGCTTCTACAATCAGAAAACAGCAGAATTGTGCTCGGTGCCTAATGCTGCTGCGTGTAAACATAGAAAGGAGACAGATCTGTGCTGCTCAGGATGAGTTCATAGAAGACTGGATTCAACTGTAACAAACCTCCAGCTGTGAGAGGAGAAGAGATCAGTGCTCTGAGTTCATAGAAGACTGTCTAGACTGAATGCAGGTCTGTGATATGTAAACAAACAGCTTTTACAAAATAAGACTGCATAGTGACATGTGGACTCAGACAGAGAGGGGGGAAGAGTAAGGATGTGCTATCCCCTCCCACTGATCTCAAACAAACACACTGACTCGGAGCGAGCACGAACAGTGAAGGAGGGGGGGGGAGATGATGTCATCCCCCTTCAGTTAAGAAACACCCAGCTGGGAGGGGAAGAAATGCCCTTGGATTTGACAAGCTGAGAAACTGAAAGTACAATGAAACAGATGAACTGATGAAGCGATAAATCCCCTTTAAGCCCTTTATTGCCATAGAGATTTTTGTTCGTGTCCAGTTTGGTGTTTCCTCCCAATCTTCCAAAAAATTTTATTTTTCCATCTGAGGAATGACGTGTAAGGGGTTGTTTTTTGTGGGACAAGATGTTCTTTTTAATGATACCTCTGACTGCACCAGATAATGTGCTGGCAAGTAATACATTTTTTGGATTTTAAAGTGCAGTGTAAATAACGAGTTATCATAATGCTGCAGTTCAGTATGATTCTGTTAATATCAAATTTTTAGAGTTTTTGTCATGTTTCGTACTTTAAAAAAAAAAAAAAAAGTTTATTTTTTTAAATTTGTGTTACAGCAACATTTCCTGCAACCGGTAACTTTTTTTTTTTTTTTTCATTTATGGACCAGAGTGAGGACTTGTTTTTTCCGCTGACTGAAGTTCTAATGTTTGGAAATTCGATGTGACCAAAGAAATCCACCTTTTTTTTTTTTTTTTTTATGGCATTCACTGTATGGGATAAATAATGTTCTATTTTAATAGATCGGACATACGGTATCTCACAAAACTGAGTACACCCCTCACATTTTTGTAAACATTGTGTTATATCTTTTCATGGGACAACACTGAAGATGACACTTTGATACAATGAAAAGTAGTCAGTGTAAAGCTTCTATAACCATATAAATTTGGTTGCCATCAATGTCTAAACCGCTGGCAACAAAAGTGAGTACATCCCTAAGTGAAAATGGACAAATTGTGCCCAAAGGGACAATATTTTGTGTGGCCACTATTATTTTCCAGCACTGCCTTGACTCTCTTGGGCATTCAGTTCACTAGAGCTTCACAGGTTGCGGCCACTGGCATCCTCTTCCTCTCCTCCATAACAACATCACAGAACTGGTGGATGTTAGAGAACTTGTGCTCCTCCACCTTTCGTTTGAGGATACCCCAGATGCTCAATGGGGTTTGGGTCTGGAGACATGCATGGCCATTCCAGCACCTTTACACTCATTTTCTTTAGCAAGGCAGTGATCATCCTGGAGTTGTGTTTGGAGTCATTATCATGTTGGAATACAGCCCTGTGGCCCAGTTTATGAAGGAAGGAGATCATGCTCTGCTTCAGTACGTCACCGTAAACGTTGGCATTCATGGTTCCCTTAATGAACTGTAGCTCCCCACAGATAGCAGCACTCATGCAGCCCCAAACCATGAAACTCCCACCATCATACTTGACTGAAGGCAAGACACGCTTGTCTTTGTACTCCTCACCTGGTTGCTGCCACAACCTCTGACATCAACTGAACCACATAAGTTTATCTTGGTCTCATCAGACCACAGGAAAGGGTCCCAGTAATCTACGTCCTTAGTCTGCTTGACTTCAGCAAACTGTGAGCTTTCTTGTGTATCATCTTTAGAAGAGACTTCCTTCTGTGACGACAGCCATACAGACCAAGTTGATGCAGTGTGCGGCGTATGGTCTGAGCACTGACAGGCTGACTCTCCACCCATTTAACCCCTGCAGCAATGCTGGCAGCGCTCATACATCTTATTTGAAAAGACCATCTCTGGATATGACGCTCAGCATGTGCACTCAACACTAGGGTACTTGACCACAGGGCTGGTTTGGGGTGGTGCTGGGGATGATTACTTTTATAATGTTGTGCAATAATAATATGTTGCATAACAGTTTACAATAATGGATCTCCTATTGGAGGGTGTGATATTAGTAGTTAGAGCCTCTGGCTGCCATGACAGCTGCTCAGCAACACCATTCCTTTATCCCTTAGATGGCATGAATATGTTTACTGTGGCGCCTAACAGATTAAAAGGCTTGGATCAAAAATAACTCATAAGTGACTAGTAGCCATTACCTGCTGCAGATGAAGCCGTCTCACTTGCTGAGCCTGCTCCATATCCCCTTACCAATGCCATGCCATAAATATACTGAGCATGTTGGTGAGAGGTTAATAAACCACTGACCTCACAGAAGATTTGCCTAGATCGAATATCATTGTAGCAACATATCAAAGTCAGATTGGTAAAGGATTTCACTCACAGATAAGAAAGTTGCCAATCATGGAATGTAAGCAGAGATCGTGAAAATGGTGGTGAATTGAACTGCAAAGTATATGAGAAAACTGCATAACTTTTCACTATGCAAGCATGAAGCTTTAAAGGGTTTGTCGCACTACATCGATTCATCTCACCTCAGTCCTGTTTTCTTTGTTTCATTTTGAATTCAGGGGCGTGTTTTCTGGCTTCTACTAGGCTGCAGTAGAAGCCAGGTCTGTAGCTATAGCAACCAGTCCTGGCAGCCTATCAGGAGAGATCAAACAGGTCTGTAGCTATAGCAAACTGAGGAGTTGATGCAGCCCATACAAGAGGGGATATCTCAGAATAGGTAGGACACTGTTAATGGACATATATTACAAAGTGACTTGTTTTTGCAAGATCTTTAACATAAAAAGCAATCCTTGTAGTCAGACAACCCCTTTAAAGCTCACACGCATTAGCAGTGCACTTGTCCATAAGTAATACTTTTGTCTTGAGATTGTTACATATTGCTCATAAGTAATACTTTCTTCTTCTAGGTTGTAACATATTTGTATAATCCATCAGTACATTGTACCATGTGTACAGTTTCACCTCATCCACCTGTCTGTGTGCTGACCCTTTCCCCTTGACAGGTAGCAGAGTGGTGCTATTCATTGACTCACTTTCTATAAATCAGGGCCACAAAACCACGATGTGTACACCGCTAACTCTCCGTGCCTTGCTCTACCGGCAGCTGGGACAGACAGCGATCAGAATGGGCTGGACCACCCGTCTGTGGAGGTGTCTCTGGATGACAGCGCAGGGATGCTGGTGGATGGCTTTGAGCGGACATATGATGGAAAACTAAAGTGTCGCTACTGTAACTATGCCAGCAAAGGCACCGCTCGTCTCATAGAACACATACGCATACACACAGGTAGGACCCTGTCTGAATAGATGGGGGTGTAACTAAGTGCTCTTTTAAATTTATGTTTGGACACTGTCGCCTGGTAAGTGACCAATCACTGAAGCTGCGTGGTGCTGTTATACAGTAAATTGCCGGAGGGTCCTGGTGGAGTCTAGCCTCAAGTTGTGGAAAGTAATGGAAGGAGCCGTTCACGCAGCTTTATTTTCTAATGTTTGAGGTATCTGTTGGGGTACTGTGGCGAATGGTACCAAGACGTAGTTGTTGCAGTCTCATAGAGGCTAATAGGGCAAACATAGTCCCTACATGGACTAAACTTGCCCTCCTTCCCAGTGGCATACGCTTTCCTTGTAGGGTTCAATAGCATAGTCTATCACTATGAGTGCCACAAGGAAAGCGGATACTGCCATGAAATAGAGCAGACGCAGTCAACGTAAGACTATGTTTGCCCTATTAGCCACTATGGGGCTGTGGCAGCTACATCAAGGTACCTCTTCTCACGTTACCCCCAAGGATGACTCAAATGTGAGCAAATAACATCGTGTGAATGACCCGTGTGCTCCCAACAACTATGCTTAGCAGGCCAATAGGGTGGAATAGACCAGACTTGCCCAAAAGACTGTTCTCGTAGTGTACGTGTCTGGTAGAAGTTAGAATACTTTTTTACTTAAGGGGTTGTCTGGCAGAAAAAAAATAATCTGAAGGAGAATCAGGCTGGGTGAAAAAAAAAAGGGAAAAAAAAAAGCTTACTCCTTGGCGATCCTCTCCTCTTTACTTCCGGGTTCTACTGTAGTCAACACGCATGAGAGGCTGGCGCTCCATTGTATGTGAATGGTACATCAGCCTCTGAGTGTCAGGACAAGAACCTGAAAGTGAAGGGAAGGCGATCGCTGGGGAGCCCCAAGGTGGTAGGTAGGTAATTAAAACTTTTTTTTTTTTTTTTACACAGTCTGGCCCCATTTCAGGTTATTTTTTTTCTGTTGGACAACCCCTTTAATTGTAGTAAAACTAAAACCCCGGTTTCTCTTTAAAAATTTATAAAAAGTAAAAGATATTTATGCATATTGCTTTGTTTGCAAACTGGCCATGTTTATCATAGAAAGGAATCGGATTATTTAGGGGTTGTCGAGTTGTTGTTTTTTTCTTTTCTTGGGCTTCTGCTGCAATAAAAAAACAAAAACTCCTGGCCCGGCAGTGTCTGTTTACTTCCTCTTGGTGGTCGCTTCAGCCATTCCCCTGACATCACCACTCAGAAAGTGAATGGCCCATGAGCCATGAGGACAGGGGAATGTGACTGTTGAAGCCACTAATTGGCTGCAGCGATCACCCATCGTTCACAGCAGCAAGAAGCAGGGCTGTGGAGTCGGAGTCGTGCCCATTTTGGTGGAGTGAGTCATTCTAAAATGGACCAACTCCCAAAATATATATTATATTGGTCCAGTTAGTGCAATGCAGTGCCAAGAGCAAGAGGAATTGGGTTCGGCCAGTGCCACTGCTCCCATATCTTCAATCTCATCAGATGAGGAGTGTAATTTTGAAAAGTATTTGGATGACACGGAGCAGGCAAAGTGCTGCCACAGGGGAAAAGATTCTGCTCCAAGAGCAAACAGATTGACCAGATTTCAGCAACATTTTTTCATTTGCTTTCAAAGAAGTAGAAGAGTTCAACCGTTCATCAAAACTGAATGTGAATGAGGCAATTCCTTTATACTCTGAAATTGTTAGAGATGTTGCCCATACAGTCCCCACTTTGCCACCAACCCAAGTTAGTGTAGAGAGGCCGTTCTCTAGCCTGGAAATAATTAGATCAGATGTCAGGTCATCCATCTATGAAGGAGGATCTGATGCAGGCTATGCTATTTCTCAGAACAAATTCATAAGCCCCACAAATGTTATTCACTTACTGCAGCATTTTGCATATTTACTTTTTTATTTTGTTTTTTGTGTTCTAAAATTGTATCCAATAAATATATTTTACGCTGACCAGCAGAAGGGTAACAATGTTTTGAACTTTTGACTTTCAGGCTCCATTTCTCACCATCCACTACAGCTTTGAACATGAGACTCCCATCATTTTATAGACAATCATCTTGGCTATCTTAAACATTATTTTGACCTGCAACTATTTAGCATATGCTTAGTTATGCAGATTTTTGTCATTGTTACTGTTTTGCTCCTGGTGGTGGGACAATCTTTTTCTTTTTTTTTCTTGTATACTACAAATTACAACCTGTTCTCACGTTCCCTAATAGCTCAGTGTGTTATTAGGCTGATTCCCAAGTGAAAGGTCACTGGTTCGAGCAGCCATGAAGATGATTTCTCAAGAAAATAGAAGCAGCATCATCTAACTCATCGATAGTGTCTCTGGGAAAAGAAAATTGCTAAACTGCATCAAGTGAGGTCCTGACAGCTGGAACAATATGAAATGAAGTCCATCCATCCATTCAGAAGCCAAGAGGTGGACGTCCAGGCAAAATATCAGAGTCAACAAGTCGCTCATCACAAGGTCTATCAGTGCTAACATGACAGACATAGCAGTGGAGGTGTCTCGTAGGCGTCGCAAGAGTAAGATCACAGACGTCCATGCAAGCACCAGTCAACACGCATTACACAGGACTGGAATGATGGCCCGAAAAAAGGGGAAGAAGCCGCGACTTGGCTCCAGTTTGCAAAAAAGTATGAAAAATGGAAGTTTGGAAACAGGTGATTTGAAGCGTTGAGATGAAAGTCAGTAGACCGGGCTCTGATGGGGGGGAATGGGAAGAACCAAGGGAAAGGGCGAACTGAGCGAGTGATGAAAGTCAATAGAGCAGGCTCTGATGGAGGCAAATGGGTTTGGAAGAATCAAGGGAAAAGGGGGGTGAATGGATCGAGAAGCTGGAAGAACTGTCAGGTTCGGTGGAGAAAACCTGATGATATTGTTTCACAGCCAAAGATGTTGGATACTTCACCAGGATCACTGTTGATCTCAATGCTGAGCGCTATGTGAGTGTCCTACAAGATAAGTTACTTCCTACACTCGAGTACTATGGGGAGGAAGAGGACGACACAGTGTTCCAGCAGGACAACGACCCCAAGCAGACGTCAAGGTTGGAGAAGGAATGGTTCAATGACTAAGTAGAGTTGCTGTATAGGCCTCCATAGTCCCCAGACCTCAACCCAATCCAACACTTGTGGGTAGAGTTGAAAAATAGCTGGACTCGTACCCAAGTACCAACATCAATAACGTGTAGAAGAGACCTGGGAAGAGATTTTGGTCAAGACATGCTTGAATCCGATCCAGAGCCTAGAAGGATTCTGGCCATACTGAAAGCCAAAAGGTGGATTTACCAAATATTAACAAAATAATAAAAGTGCTTGAACCAGTGACCTTTCGCTTGGGAATCAGCCGAATAACACACTGAGCTATTAGGGAATATGAGAACAGGTTGTAATTTGTAGTAACAAGAAGAAAAAGATTGTCCCACCACCAGGAGCAAAACCGTAACAATGCAGTTACATGACAAGAATCTACAGAACCGCCACACAGGAAACAGCTCTGTGGTGTCCAGGAGATGAGGTGACAAAAGGGTTTGGCTTTTTTCAGGGCCGTCTTTGAAGCCACACCCTTTAGTCTTGCACACCAGAGCTTTCAACATAAGGGAGGTCAAACTGGGTAATACTCCTTACTAAGGAGCGGCAACATGAAGGTGTGTGGAGACTTATAAGATAACATTTCCCACTGTAAGTGAAATATATTCAAATAAGCTCAGGAGAAAAAAAAGTTAGGACTCCTAGCACCACATATTGGTCGTAGCATTCCTCAAGTCACATGTGACTCAATGAGCCCTGAATTGTGACTAGGAAATTAAAGCCAATCCGTTAGCCATCTGCAGACAGCCGTTTCTGGGTGCTTGCCCCTTGTCAGTGCAGGGCAGGGTACTGACTGGCCTGTTAAGAGGTTTTTAAGCGTAGCTCAAAAGAGTTAATATTTCTCATTATGGAGAAGAACCATGAAGGTGTGTGGCGAGCACCCTAAAAAATCTCTTCATACTTTCATGGTGCTTCTCCCTAATGAGAAACATTCCCCCATATGAGCTACATCTAAAGCCTCTAGCCCAGCTAGCCAGTACTCTGCTTTGCACTGAAGAAGGCGAAGCACCCCAAAACAGCTGTCTGTAGATGAGTAACCTACTTGACTGTAATTTCCTAGTGACATTTCAAGACTCAGTGAATTGGATGTGACTTATAGAATGCTACATGCAAAAGGTGGAGTCCTGGCTCTTCACCCTTGAGCCTATTTGAATATAACATGAGGGATGAAACGGGAGAGGTCCACTGATGGATGAAAGAGAGCACAGCAAAGGATCCTGGGGCTTTTAGTTTTAGAGGGCAAAGGGAAATGCTGGAGAGCAGGGAAGCTACATGCAGCACAGGAAAAGCACACATTAGCAAGAGAAACTTCACAGGGAGAGAAATAAAGACAGAAGTAAGCAATTTTTTTTCAGTAGACAACATCTGAAATGAGTTGACAGAAGTGGCACCAAAATGGCACCCAGGGCAGTATATTTTCCACATATCTTTACCAGTGTTATACGCTTTTTTTGTTCCTTATGGCTGAATTTTTATCCCCTAAAACCACTACTTTTTCTACAGCATTTTCAAAAAAAAAGATGAGAAATACATATATCAGCAATTCTATGTTCATATCCAAAAATGTTTAGATTGCAGCCAGTAAACAAATGATTAATTTAATGATGATATTAGAAGTTAAATATTTAAACCATGTTGTATTTTATTGTGACTCCCTTAAAAATACCTGAATTGCCTTCTGAATTCTACCTGTATTGTGTCCACCCCTTTGGGCTTTTCTTTTCAGGCTGATTCAATTGAGTAACACTGTGTATATTTTTTGTCTGCAGGTGAGAAACCGCACCGCTGTCACCTGTGTCCCTTCGCATCAGCCTATGAGCGCCACCTGGAGGCTCATATGCGTTCTCACACAGGGGAGACGCCTTACAAGTGCGAGCTGTGTTCCTTCCGCTGCAGTGACCGCAGTAACCTGTCGCACCACCGACGCCGTAAGCACAAGATGTTGCCCATCAAGGGCACACGTCCAACACTTGGCAATAAAAAAATGTGGGGCGTGCTCCAGAAAAAAGTCAGCAGCTTGGGCTACAGTCGCCGAACTCTTATTAACCTCAGCCCACCATCCATGGTGGTGCACAAGTCAGACTATTTGACTGACTTCTCCCATGAGATCCCCAGCATCCAGAGCGAGGCCTATGAGAACCTAGCCAAGGTTACGCATGGATCCGGGGGAATGTCCAGGGATCCACAAGAGCTCATGGTTGACAACCCTTTAAACCAGCTATCCACTTTGGCAGGACAGCTTTCCAGCCTCCCTCCAGATACTCAGAACCCTGCTTCTCCAGACACGGGGCCTTGTCCTGATGAGAAACCATTCATGATCCAGCAGCCTCCAGCACCCGCTTGTGCCTCTGCTGTCTCCACCAGTGTTCCTCAGAGTTCATCGCCAGCCAGCCCTGAGGTCCGTCAAGCACACAATCACAGGAACTGTAGCCCTATGGCTGGCCCCAGCAGTGAGCGGAGTGGCCGAACCAGCACCCCCAGCATTAGCAACAGCCAGCCAAGCACCCCCGCCCCAGCCCTGCCGGTCCAGGACCCTCAGCTTCTGCACCACTGCCAGCACTGTGATATGTACTTTGCAGATAACATACTCTATACAATCCACATGGGATGCCATGGATTTGAAAACCCTTTCCAATGCAACATCTGCGGTTGCAAATGCAAAAACAAGTATGACTTTGCTTGCCACTTTGCGCGAGGTCAACATAGCCAACACTGACTTTTAGTAGCCTTCTTTTTATCTCACTCTGCTCCTCAGGAGACAGTCTGTCTATAGAGTGCCTGTCGTTTGAGGAATATGTATAGGATGTAAGTATATATATGTGTCTTTCATTTGGTCCTATGGTCTGAATTGTGGACCAAAATAAATTACACAATGGCTGTCTTGACAGTATTGAGGGAACCAGGATGGGTTGGACGGCCAGGAAGCTGTGGGTGTTTGCTTCAAGGACAGATGCCTGTAGAAATGAACTGAAAAGATGCCGTCGATGAACTGGATTAGGCACCTAATGTTTAGCTGTCTTGCCAGTTGCTTGTTGTCCACATGTGGCCCCCTGTGGAGAGTGTGAGGGGGGACTTGTCAGATTATTATGGATTCTATGTTGTGGGAACCTCACAAGTATCGTACTTACGAAAGGTAAAATGAGACTGAAGATGAATGTCGTACACTCTGTCGGTGCTTTTATTGTCCGTTATCAGGTTACTACATTTTATTTGTTTGCGGCCTCTTTCCTTGCGTGTGAAGGGCTTGAATGAAGTCATTTTACTTTTAATTATGATGGTTTCCAACTGGAAAAAACATTTTCTTTTTTTTAAATTAATTTATCCTCACTGGCTGTTAATACTGTATGTTTGTACAGATCTATTCACAGTGCGTTTAGTGTTGCTCCAAAGAGTCAAACTTGTTTGTAAGCCACGCTGTTTAATAAATGTGTGTTGTCTGCCCACTTCACCAGCGGCCGCTAACTATTCCCATGTCCTTCCTTGTCCTGTAATAGACCAGGCAGTCGTAAGAATCCAAGCATTTTAGACCCTGGAGTGCCAAATGTGCAGAAGAGATGCAATAATGTAAAGACTAAAATTATCTTCTTTTACTGCAACATTAAAGGGGTTGTCTCATTACAAGGATTTTATGTTTTAAGATCTTGCAAAAACAAGTCACTTTGCAATAAGTGTCCATTAACAGTGTGCTACCTATTCCTAGATCTCTTGTATCAGCTCCTCAGGTTGCTATAGCTACAGACCTGTTTGATCTCTCCTGACAGGCTGCCAGCGCTGGTTGCTATAGCTGCAGACCTGGTGTCCTCAGCAGCTCGTCACTGCAGGCCAGTAGAAGCAAGTAAACACTTAATTCAAAAATGAAACTGAGAAAGCATGACTGAGGTGAGATGAATCGTTGTAGTGAGACAACCCCTTTAAGGGTATGTTGACATTCCATATTTGCGGTTTGTAATTCGGCGCATAATTGCACTGCAACACACCCGAATTACGTCCCGCAATATGGTAATTCAGAGCTCTCATTGACAGCTATGATCACCTGTTGTATTGAAAATTATCCTCCTGTATCTCTTTTGACCCAATGGCGTAGGCCCTATCTAGAAAAAAAATTGTATGGACCATATTCCTTCTATAGTAATGGCTCCCATGGTCTAAACATGGCGTCCGTCCTGTCACTTCCTGGCATTCAGTTAGCAGCTGGACCACAAGAGATCTATAAGGTAATTGATTAGGAAAAATGGTGGAATAATTACTATTAATATGCTTATTACAGCAACTTCTTCATTATATATAGGTACTTGTATAACTTGTTTAGAAAAAAAAAAAAAAAAGGATTTGCAGAATATTCTCCACCGACAGACATCATACAACTCTGCTTTAGGCTTAATTAACACGGAAGCCTCATTCCTAACCGCGCCGCAAACTCATGTCTCCTGACGCGGGTTTGCGGCGCGGGCGCTGGGCTTGGTTGGGGCGTGGCTTGCGGCGAGGGTTTGCCCCCATGCAAATTGATAGGCAGGGGGAAAACCGCGCCGCCAGCCGCGCAGACAAGAATTGACAGGAGAGTTCTAAAACACGCGTGGCAAACCGGGCCAAACCCGCGGCATGTGAACAGTAATGCGGTTTCCCATAGGAAACTGTTACTAAACTGGGCGCCATTTGGACGAGGTTTTGGCCGCGGATACTGCGTCGAAACCCGCGACCAAATCCGTCGTGTGAACATGCCCTTAGGTTATGTTCACATGGCTTACATTAACGTGGTTTTGGACGAGGTTTTTGGAGCTTTCACGCTCCGAAAAACCTCGCCTGAAACACGCTTCTTCAGAAGAGGTTTTAGAGGCGTTTCCCGGTGAGGCTTTGGGCGAGGTTTTCGACGAGGTTTTCACCCATACAAATTAATAGCCAGGACAAAAAACACGCCTAAAACACGCTTCAAGAATTGACATGACACTTCTTTTTCAGGGCTTATAAAGAAGCGTGTAAAAACCTCACCGTGTGTGAACTACAACAAAGTTTTACATAGGAATCGATTAAATGAATTGGGGCATTTTGGAAGCGTTTTGTATAAGGTTTTGGGCGAGGAAATTCTCTGAAAACCTCGTCCAAAACCATGTCAAAATAAGCTGTGTGAACATGGCCTTAGGTTGTAATACTGGAGAAGTTCTTCTGGAAACCAGGGGTCACATGACATATGTGGGGTGCATCACATGACTGATCCATGACAGCCATTACGATGGACAGGAATGTGGGATCTACCATTTTGCTTTCTACACTGGTATAAACGAGATACCGGAGCACAATTTTAAATACATGTCAAACTAGTATGTTTTCCTGTTCTCTACATGGTAAAACATATTATAAAGTGGACAGCCCCATTAACTACAATTGTCTGCTGTTCTTCCCCTGTAGTCAATCGTTGTATAAGGAGCAGGCAGCAGTTATGGTACCGCTTAGAGGAGGTTTAATACATTTATAGAGAAAAACAGGAAAAAAAAATTGCTGTAAGTTTTGGGGTAAAATGCATATAGAGCTTTAATATACTGGTGGGAATGGCAGCGGACATAAACAGCAGTGCACATACGAGGTTGGTCTGTCCCCACTATGAGGTAACCTCTATGTCCTGCTGCTGCCGCACTGTGTCCGGAGCCAAGACACAGGGCCACATGTATGAAACGTGGCGCCAATTGTGTATTCATAATGCGCCTAGGTTTGCAGAGCCACATTCATAAATGTGTTTAATAGTACAAATGAGGCGCGACACGCCCCCACAGCTTTGGCGCATTACAAAGTGTCGGGGGAGATGCACAGTGCGCCAGACATCGGGAAATTACGCGGACTACTCACTTTTGGCACATCTAATGCCAGAACATTAAAACTGTCGCTTTCATACATGTCGCCCATAATGTGCATCAGCGCATGGCACAGGCTGGCATCCGAAGTTCATGGTCTTCAGGATTACATTAATGATTTTCCAAATCACATCCAACGTGCAAAAATTCAGGAACCAGAGGTGGATGAGGGGAGCATTCACCCCAAGCTCCTGGCAATTCAGACTATGTAGTACCAAATGTGCAGAACAGACACAATAATATGAAGATCACAATTATGTTCTTTTACCATAACATTACAAAGAGCGAGATCTGATTGACTGCAGGGGAAGAACAACAGCCCTCTGTAGGTAATCATTGTACAAGGGGCAAGCAGCACCTGGGACACCATCCGCAGGGGGTTAAGTACACTTATGGGGAAAAAAATGCTGCAAGTTTTGGAGTAGGAGTGTATTCTTTTAACCAGTCCCTGACCAGGCAGTGTCCCCCTCCCGGGTCACGCACATTCTCTTTTCCTTAATACATGAGGGTTTGAATGCTATGATGTTTATTTGCACTTTTTTGTTCTACAAATGTTTTCGCTTTTTTTCTGTGATGTTAGGCTTTATTTTTATCTTATTTTTACATTAGATTTTTCTTTTTAATATTATGAGGGAAAATGGTAAAATGAATGTAAAAAAGTCTGTTTTTCACTTTTTTTATTCATTTTATTTCAATCCCTTCCTGTCGGAGCTTTTTGTTTTTTGTCGCATTTTTCCCTCCTTGTCTTCCCAGAGCCATAACTTTTTTTTTTTTCCCACTTACATAGATATATGAGGGATTTTATTTTGCAGGACAAGATGTACTTTTGAATGGTGTTATTCATATTACCATAGAATATACAGGGAAACCGCAAAAAGTGGGGCATAATGTGAAAAAGAAACATACTTACGTTTACGGGAGTTTTATTTGTACGGCGTTCAATCTTCAGTAAACATGTTATCTGTATTTTACAGGTTGATCTGAATCCGGCAATACAAAACATGTACGATTTCTTTTATATTTTGGTACCGTAATAAAATTCCAAACATTCTCTATTTTTCAAACTTGCGCCACTTTCTGCAGCAAGTAACTTTTTTGTACCAACACCTACGGACTTGAGTAAGGGGCATGTTTTGCAGACTGAAGTGTACTTTTTATTGCTACTAGTTTGGAATACTTGTGACTTTTTTGATTACATTTATTCCAATTTTAAGGGGACGTGAAATGACCCAAAAAACGCAATTCTGGCGTTTGGAATTTTATTTCTTTTTTTTTTTTCTTTGTAAGATGGCAAAAGGGGGGTGATTTGACTTTTTTTTTTTTAAGTTACACTTTTAAAACTTGTTTTTTTTTTTTTTTTAAACTTTGAGTCCCCCTTAGGGCGCTTCACCACTAGGGAGCTCGATCAATTCTACAGCCTAACGCATTGTATAGACAATGCACTAGAGTGTACAAAGATGGCGGTTTCTCCACTTCCTGCCTGGGGCCAGAAGTGGAGAAATTGAAAAACATGGCAGCGATGGAAGCCTTCATAAGGTTTACAGCTGCCATGTTCAGCGATTTAGATACCACGGTGTCTAAGGGGTTAAACAGTACAGAATGGCGCAATTAGCAGCTAACACTCGGCAGCTATGTAGCAGGCTCCACTGCCATTAGGACGTACTCATACATCCAATGTCGGTAAGGGATTAATAGCAAAGGTGCAGCTAAACTAAGCTGCGTGGTTGTGTCACTTAAAGAGAACCTGTCACATAGGTTATGCCCCCCTTGCTGAGGGCAGAACAAGCTAGTGTCAGACCTGCTGTTTCCAGCGCTGTGTCCTGTGAGATGCTGCAGTATTTAGTGCTCAAATCTGCAGTTTTCAACCAGAAGAGAGTCATGAGAAGTCTCTGTTTAATTCATGTCCCGCCCACCTCAACTGATTAACCTATTACTTAGAATAGGTAGAAACGTGAATAACTGTCAGGTGGGTGGGGCTAATGAATAAGCTGGACTCTCTTCTGGCTGAAAACCGCTAGATTTCAGCATTAAATGCTCTAAAACTCCAGCATCTTACAGAATAAGGGACACAGCGCTGGAAACAGCAGGTCTGACACTAGCTTGTGCTGCCCTCAGCAAGGGGGGCATAATCTATGTGACAGGTTCTCTTTAACTGTCACAGATGTTCATCTATAGATGATATAAAGTTTGTGATGTCTGGGAGGGGGTGGGATTTAAAAATTGTTTTTAGGGTTGTTAAGGTTTTTTTTTTTTTTTTTTTTTTAAATCGCGTGTTTTATGTTATTTTACATAAGGCCAGAAAAAGACAAATAGGGAGCATTGTTCCATGACTTTTTGTTTCTGATTTCCCGTGTAACTAAGGCTGATATATTAGCTCCAGTTTCAGGGGAATTGGAGCGAAAACAGCCCCCTGCAGCACTGATCAGGATCTGATAAGACGCATCTGCACCTACCAAGCCTGGCGGTCACATGATTGCCTTTGCTGGGAGACTTCCTGTCAATGTGTATATACAGTGCTCATTGAGCAATAGGTTTCTTACCATCCCTGCCTCCGCAGTAGACAGCCGGCTCTCCACTCACGGAGCTTCGCAATTCGTATGCAGCTGCGATCTCTGCACGGATGCTCCAGAACATGTGTGCAGCCACAGCCTGGATGGTCAAAGCCGAGGGGCAGTCAGGAAGTAGTTAATATACTTGTGAGGGAACGGCGGGGCACATGACTTGTCTAGACCCCACTATGAGGTATCCTTTCCGTTCCCATGTCCTGCTGCCACCACACGACGTACCAGGATGTAATGCGAGCCAGCATACAGCATCATGGCCCAGGCTAATGACAGAAGCTGATGGAGTTTAGGAATACGTCAATAATTGTGCATCCATCATGGTGAACTTCAGGAAGCAGAGGTGGAGGGATTGGCATTGTAGAACCAAAAGAGCTTCTCCCGGTTTGACAAGAGTATAGACAGCTGGTGTGAACCTGCATTGCTAAACAACTTTCTAACTTATTTAGGTGCAATTTAAGAAACAAAATAAGACCATCGTATTCACGGTGACGTTTTGAAAGCCAGTTTACTTATAGTGCAATCTCTTAAGCCATGAGTTTAAACTAGCTCCAATGTGGAGTAAGAAACATACAGGTATTTAAGCCATCATTGTCCTTGAAAAGAACCTACTTTAATTTCAATAAAATGCCCAGAAAGAAAGAAAATCCTTCAGATTTGTCCTCATCGGCCCTGCAGAAAGAGAGACGGCAGCCAGCAGCTTGTCAATGTGCATAACCTTGCAGTATGATATATAAGAAAGTACACACACAATAATTCATAGCTATTTACTAGGAGACGGATCTGTATGACAATCCTCTTCAACTTGCTGCAAGTATTGCTGCAAAATCCAGTCGACTTCTCCTGTAAAGAAAGCCTGTACACTGGCCATGCTGTCTGTGGCAGGGGCTTGCACAGTTCTTCCCATTATAGTTTGCCTGAGCTGATCCAGGGCTTTTGACTTTGTCTGCTGTAGTTCTTGTGCAATCTGTTTAATATCCTTTGCGGAGAGCGACGATAAAATCAAAATATGAACGAACGTTAAAAACAAACTAATGCTGAATAAAATGTAGATCAAGCACTCCTACAGTACTCCTTTAGCTAACGACCTGAAAACGAATTACTGAAAACGTTCATGAAACTGCGTTTTCTGTCCCGTGCCTGTCAAAAGCAGCTGAAAAAACGGCTGTTTGCCACGATTTGCGTTTTTTGGCGCGTTTTTTGCTCGTCTTCAAGCCTGTTTTTTAATGTATGCATAAATTAAGCCATTGGATGTAACTCCAGCCTACAAAAGGGGATATAAAGCACATCATTGCATTTATATGTAATCTTGTAGTCGTTTCACGGATTTTGGCGGCAATAAAGTCCTCACTTCTGACGCTAAAAATACCTTTTTTTTTTTTTTACAGATTTGGACGGCAGAATCTTTTTTTTCTTTTTTTTTTTACAGATTTTGGTGCTAATAAGTGAAGAAAAGGATTTTAGCGCCCAAACCACAAATAAACGGATTCTGGCACCAAAATCCATTAAAAAAAACGTATTTATAGCGTCAGAAGTGAGATACCTTCATTAGCACCAAAATCTGTAAAGAAAAGTATTTTAGTGCCAAAAAAAACCCAAAAAACGGATTCTGGCGCAGAAATCCGCAAAAAACTTATTTTTAGTGAAAAAAAATATGAATTGCGCAAAAATCATTAGCGACCAAAGAATGATCATTTTATTACTAAAGGTACAAACAAGGAGTCATCGGACACTTGTATGTAGATTTGATCAGATATAACTTTATAAACACCTACTATAGGTGGGACTTGGGTCTCCTGGGAGGGTTTTCATTGAAAAATTGCAGCAAAATCGCACCAAAAAACGCGGCAAGAGACGTCTGGCGCTTTACATAGACTCCTGTAGTAAATTTTCTGCCCTGCTCTGGCGTTTTTTTTAGAGCATGTTGCAAAAGACGACCAGGAAAAAAAGAGAGCAGAAAAAAGCTCAGTGTAGACAGCAGGACGGTTCTACAATAGAAGTCTATGGGAGCTTTTTACAGTCGTTTTTCCAGCGTTTTTTAGAAAACGAAAAACGCTGAAAAAAATGGACGTTTTTCTGTGCAGTGTAGACAGAGCCTAACATTTAGTGAAACAAGGCAATGACAAATGAGAGCCGAAATCTAGTTTCGTTTCTTAGCTGCTCCACTATTCCTTGACACCTGTTGCAAATAAATCGTATTCTCTGTATAACAAGAAGCTATTCAACTTCCCAGATGCTAAATCCTTACCATTTTTAAGATCTTTGCTTGCAGTCTGCGAATGGAAACATCGGTTTACATCCTGAGACTCAAAGGGGTAGTCCCAGGACAAGGCTGTGGCTGGTTCGTTGCTGGATGTAGAGAATGGAGCGGTAGCCACTCTTGCATGACTCTCTCCATTCTCTTCTATGGGAGTTCCCGATACAGCATAGGGAGTGTGCTCAGCTGTATTCAGAACTCCCGTAGGAATGAAGGTAGAGAGCCATGCGGGTGTGCTTCTCTGTCATAGAAACTCCCATTAAAATAAAGGTAGAGAGCCATGTGAGTGCGTGCTACTGTATTCAGAACTTCAATAGAAATTAAGGTACAGAGCCATGTGAGTGTGGCCACCTCTGCCTACTAATGTGGACGGCAACCAGGAAGGTCAATACCGCTTTTACTAGTTGCCAACCGCCCATCAACTCTAATCATCTGGGGCATAAAGGCAGCGAGCCCAGCTGTGCACCAATTGTGTAGTTGCGGAAATGTCCGCGTCAGCTGGCTCTCCACTGAGCAGGCAGGGACGGTTTATTACTCTCCCTACCTTCCCTGATCGCTGTATATACACATTAGCAGAAAGCCACCCAGCGGTCACATGACCACTGGGACTAGGTAGCTGCAGATTCTGCTGGGTCTTAACAGAGCCAGATCAGCCCTGCAGTTCGTAATGGGAGTTGTTTTTCCCTGTATTTCCCTTTCAACTGAGGCGAATATATAATTATAGTATATAATGCCCCCAGAGGCATATTGTGTAAAATAATGAAAACACACACATAAAATATTATCAAAAAATAAACGGCCCAAACCACAATTTTTTTAACATCTGTGACAGAAAAGTGACACAGATATAAAACTTTTATTTTAAACTTATTTTAGCGGCACTTTTGACGTATTGCGGATTAGTGTTCTAACACGGCCCTCCCATTACACCCTGCCTTAGGGTATATTCACAGTGTAACTGCGCTGTAATACGCCCGAAGTACGGCCTGCAATTCCAGTAAGGTCATAACACTCATTGCATGCTATGATTACCCGACGTTTTCCCCAGTACACGCCAGGAAAAAAAAAGTAACATGCCACTCCTTGCCGGCGCATCCAAGCCGGGAAAAACGAATGTGAACGCGAGCCAGTCCATAGTGCTATAGAGGCGCGTACTTCTAAAGCAGCAGGTGTATAGCGACGCACACAGTACGTGCTGCTATACACCTGCAATAAACTGTGTAAATTCACCCTTAGGGTGCTTTCACACAGTGCGTTTTTGGTGCGGTTTTTTGGATATGTTTTTTGTGCAATAATGTATATCATTAATTGCTGTACCTTCCTGCACAAAAAACGCATCCAAAAAAACGCACCAAAACCACACCGTGTGAAAGCACCCTTAGGAAGTACTGGACTCCAGCGCCATCATTAAAAATTTAAATATCAGTCATGATTACTATAGCATCTAAGTGGTTAATTAGATGAGATCAGAGTTAACTTTAATCCATTAGCAGTGGGTGTAAGCTGTAATTATCATCTAGCACCAGCCTGGTGTAGACCAGGATGTGCTCCGGAGTCCGCTCCATGCATCCTTAATGACATTATGGGTATGTTCACATGGCGTCTTGCAGCGCGTACCTGTGTGCGCCACAAAATGCTGTGTGTTTAGAAGAACGCACTGATCAGCGCGTTCTTCTAAGGGCCGGTTCACACGGTTTATTCAAGCCGTAATTGCGGGACGGATTTTGCCCGCAATTACGCCTTTAGTAAGGGGCGGAGGCGCTGCGCGCCAGCCCCATAGACTTTCATTATCCACGGCGCGTATCCCGCCGGGATAATGAACATGTCACTTTCTCCCCGCCCGGCGGATTCGCCAAGCGGCGAGGAGAGACGGAATCTAAAGTTCTCTATGAACTAGATGGACGACTTGTCTTTTTTTAGCCTTACAAACTATGAAATGGCAGGGACGGATTCCAGCCGTATTGCAGCGCAGTACAGCGCGCAAGATGGCTGCAATCCGTCCCTGCAATAAGCTGTGTGAATGGCCCTTGAGGCAAAGGTGGGGCCAGCACCATTCACTTTCATTATCCCGGCCGTGTATATGCCGGAAAGAAGTGACATCTCACTTGTTTCCCCCGCCATTCAATACGAGGCGGGGAAGATGTCAGGTAATGATTACCGTAACAACAGAGCATATTTCAGGGCGCACTGCAGCGCAACTACGCCCCCGAAATAAGCCGTGTGAAGATAGCCTATGACATAAATGTTCATCAAAAGTTGGTAATGGATTCATGCAGTTAATATGGCGATAAGAAGTCCTGAGGTTTTGTCCTCCTCCCCGCTATCTCTGATATAAATATTGTTGTGCAAGGGCTGCAATGTCTCACATTTTCAGTACATTAAATGTAGATAATATTTTCTGAAGCTGCCAATCATCTCTATAAATCATATTTGTGTGATGGAGAGAAATCACTGAAGATTACTGCTACCAGATTGTCGTATGTGAGCGTACATCACTTACCCTTCACTGTCTGCATGGTCTCCGAGATGAGTCGGCGAAGATTTTGATCTGCTTGATGAATGACATTGGCTGCACAAATCTCACGATCCCTCTCCTGTGAGCAGATACAAGATGAAATTGGTAAAGGATTGGCAAGCATGGGTGAGAAAAACCTATGGGTGACACAAGAAAGGGGATGACTAATGGGCATTTCGCTCTATGA